>PVKH010041794.1:0-10846 GCA_004027955.1 Chaetophractus vellerosus
ACTTTTTAAGAAGAGTTCTCAGTAGTGTATAGAATGGATTGGAGCACAACTCTGAATATACTAAAAACCACTGAACTGTACACTCATGAGTCAATTGTCTGGTACATGAATTATATATCTCAACAAAGCTGTTATTAGTAAATAGATTGGAGGTGAGAAGTGGACTTAAGGGAAGAAGAACCTATTCCAAGAACTGCAGCAGTGGGAATGGTGAGCACCTGCTTTCCCTTATGAGCACTGAGTGTCAAAGTGTCTGTACACAATTTGGTAGGACACAGGATTTGTAGACTGAACTTTCTTCTTGAGAGTGGAGCTTTGACTGACTCCAAGAGCCCTGATCTGCAACATTCTATCCTGGTGGATGATCAAAAGAACAAAAGCACCATGGAAAAGCTGCAGACGGGGTGACAAGATCAGTGCCAACAGTGGGTTTATAGCTGAGCACTAGTGGAACCTAACGTCCATAATGGCGTCTTTTTACTCAGTGCTGCAGGAGCTCAGTTACTGAACAATTTTTTTTTTTTTAAAGATTTCTTATTCCACCCCCAACCCCCCTGGTGTTTTTGTGCTTGCTGTCTGCTCTCTGTGTCCATTTACTGTGTGTTCTTCTGTGTCTGCTTGTCTTCTCTTTAGGCAGCACCGGGAACTGATCCTGGGACCTTCCGAGGTGGGAGAGAGGTGCTCAATCTCTTGCGCTACTTCAGCTCCCTGGTCTGCTACATCTCTTATTGTCTCTCCTCTCTGTCTCTTTTTGTTGCGTCATCTTGCTGTGCCAGCGCTCCACGCGGGCCAGCTTACCTTCACCAGGAGGCCCCAGGAATCGAACCCTGGATCTCCTATATGGTAGAGGGGAGCCCAATTGCTTGAGCCGCATCCACTTCCCAACAATTTTCAAGCTTGAGTTTCCAATATTAATAGTTTCTGAAAGTTGCAAATATTCCTTATTAAATCAGTAAAGGAAACAAAGGTTCATAAAAGGTAAATTCTTAGAAAACAGGAGTTGCAATAATGGAAACTCAAGTCTAGAATATTAGCAGACCTAGCTCATCAGGTACAGTCTAGATGGTTTCAGAAAAAAAGGATAGCAGTTTATTTTAAATTACACAATCTTACTAATGTAAAATTTATCATTGTAATTGCCCTGTGGTAAGACATCTAATAAATGGAGGGGTTATAACTTGGGGAAAAAAATTCCAGTTTGTTCTGCACGACACCGTTCTACAAGTCTAAACAACTTAGCATATGTTCTAAACATTTCCAGATTTATCTCCTTTCCCCTTTTCTGTGCTAGTAGTTCTCAGATTGTGTATTTGAGCACTTTGATGCTAGGCTTTGTATATTTGGCTTCTCTGGCCTGAAATGCCTTCCTACCCCCACCAGTTTGCCCTAGTAGTTTAATTTCTACTGTTGGTCTTTGTCCCTCGACTTAATTGATATCACTTCCTCCAGGCAGGGCAGCCTTCTCAGTCTCATATTCCCCCAAACTTGGTTGAATGTCCCTCCTGTGTGTTCACCAGTGACATTTATCACATTTTGCCACCATCTGCTTGTTTTCTCTCTAGACTAAGCTCCTTTAGGGAAGTGTTTTAATTATTATCACTGTATCTTCACAGCTCAACAGTGTCAATACATAGAAGTTCATCAATATATTAAGTCAATGATGAGTTTTACATAGATCAGGCAACATTTAACCATGTGCATAGCACTTGCCATGTGTCAGACACTGTTAAAAGTATTTTGCAAATATTCATTACTTAATCCCCATAATGCCCTGAGTTAAGTATTATTTTAACTTCCATCTTAAAATAAGGCGAGGAACTGAAAGATTATGTGACTTGTCCAAGGTCACACAGCTGATAAGAGCTGTGCTGGGATTCCAACTCACTCTGCTTCAAAGCTTGTGCTCTTAACCCCTGCTCTATGCATACGAAACGGTCTTATGTGTTGTTGGTAAAGCAAATAAATCCTTACTCAGTTTTATTTCTCAATAAAACTGGGACTTTAAGAAAGTTGTGCAAGAGAAATGGAAAATTTCTAATAAAACGTACCCACACTGGATACTGGATTCCTTTATATATAGCTAATCAGATGGTTTTTAAAAGTAGAGTGGAAAACTAATGGTGCATTCTTATCCAACAGTAGTTAAAATTCTCATTTTAAATTACAACAGAAATGATAGAGTTGACATCTCTAGTATACAAAGAACTGATATGGGAAATGAGTAAGCAATTAGATACCATTTATCATCTTCATTAACCATTGTTAAAGATAGACAAAGCTTTAGAGTAGTATCAATCTCGTACTTTGTTGGTGCAAATTTATCTTTTTTAGAGCAATTTGGCAGTGTCTACCTAAATTTTAAACATACAAGTGTGCAGACTTGCCAAGGATGCCCATTCAACACTTGTAGAGAAGTTAAAGATTAGAAGCTCATGTATCTACCAAATAGATATAGCTGCTTATGCAAGTTTAAAGCTATATGTATATTAACCCCTTCCTGTAATAACTATATTGACTTCCATTTAAAGATGGCAAATTAAACTCACAAATATACTATTTCACTCTTCTCATACTCTAAAACTTCTGTAAAGGGATTTTGTTAAAAAGGCATATATTCACTAGATGAGGGAGAGCTGAAAAGGAGACACCAGGCAAACAACAGCAACATATTTTGGAGGCTGGATTCTCAGATTCTTTTCTCCACCCATGTGGCACCCCTGAGTAACAACCCCTCCCAAATCCTGGCAGAAGGTTGTTCTTTGTAGAGTATAGAAGAGGGTTTCTGGACTGAAGGATATCTAGCGCCTTGAAGGCAGGTAGTTGGAAGAAACTTCTCTGAAGAATTTGACAAGACCAACAGGAAAGACCTAAAGATATTCATTTTAGGAGTGCCTAAATAAATGGCCCAACTAGATCACTCCCTCCCCCCCAAACGAAGCTCATGGAGCCCCACTCACAAGTACAGAGCATCTAGTTGGCTTGTAGTCAACATGCAGACAACTGAGGATACCAGGCATCTGAGGAAAACTTAAAACAGAGGTTGGCAAACTAGGCCAAGGGAGCAAAGAATGGTTTTTACATTTTAGAGGGTTGTAAAATACAAAAGAACAAAACACGACAGAAACCATATGTAGCCTGGAAAGCTTAAACTATTTACTATCCTGACCATTTACAGAAAAAGTTTGCTAACCCGCATTGGGACAAGAAAGCGATCAAAACAGAGAAAAAGCACCTTGGTGTAAAAGAACCATGCAGAAAAAAGTCCAAAATAAATTAATTATAGAGGACCAGTCCATAAGGTTTAACATCCAGAAAACGAGAATTTTCGGAGAGAGAGCAAAGAGCAGAAAAAAAAGGAACTCATCAGTGAGGTAAATGAAGAAAACTTTCCCAGATTGTAGTTTCTTTTTAAACCGAGTTCTACAGTTAAAGACCTAAGTATTAAGCACCATGTATGAAAATAGAACCACACGAAGATCATCGGGAAATTTCAGAACAATGCAGTAAAGAAGCCCAAAAGCTTTCAGAGAAGAAAATGAAATGCCACAAAGATTCACAAGTCAAAATGGCTTGAAGACATTTCAAGGGTCACACGGAGGCAGAAGACAATGAAACAAAAGCTTTCAAAATTCTGAAGGAAAAACAATTTCTAACCTAGAATCCATACCCAAGCAAACTATCACTTAAATGGGAAGATAGAGATTTTAAGATACACAAGGTATTTTAAAAAGTTTACATCCTGTGTACCTGGAGAATGTATACCTCTAAAATAAGAGATGGAAATGAGTTAGAAGAAATTAGGTCCAACACAGAAGAGAGGCAGAGGGAATTCTCAGGTTGGCAGAAAGAAAAAACCCATGACAGCTATGCACCAGACAGAGGACAACTGGGTGAGATGGAAGCACCAATGTTCCAGAGCCAAATAAACTAGGACTGCCATCACCCTTTTCTGACTGGTACACTATACCTTGGTGAACCTGACCCAGGCTATTTTTACTTATGTAGACTATGGGCTTAAGTTCCCCTTTTCTTTCCATGTTGTCTAGGACATCCAGTTCACCCCCACAGAAATATTCTGCTATCCTGGAGACTGGGGGTAGGCCAGTGTTAAATAAATTAAAAAAAAAAACAAAAACACAAAAAAACCAGCAGGGCACCCTGTTCCTTGCTCACATTCCTGAAAGGTATCTGGTACTTAGTTCACATTCCAACTCTGCCAGATGCCTCTAACCCAGCCAAAAGTAGCTCTGGTAAAATTTCAGGGCAACTAGGTCTTGACCCAGGGATTCCACTCCAGGCATCTTCTCTTGGCAGCTGCCTTCCCTTAACATGGCAGCACTGTGCTCATCACAGGCTTGTGCTTGCTGATCAATTTTTAAACTGATCATGGTTCCGTTCATTTTTATGAATATGGATGTTGGTAAAATAATATTGAATTCTTTCTAAATATATACATTTATATATTTAATGGTTTTTAAAATCAAGAAGAATATATAACCAATTGTTAAGCGAGACTAATAAATAATATATATATTTATTTTGGAGGTACCGGGGTTTGAACCTGGAACCTCATACATGTGAAGCAGGTGCTCAATTACTGAGCTATACACACTCTAATTTCATTTATATATATTTTCACAGTTCTGAAGTACTTTTGCAATTTATGTGTATATATTAGTTTTGTAATAAAGAAAATTTCCCATTTTAAACAAATAGGAAAAAACTGCAATTTTGACATGACCACTTAGTTGTATAAAAAATCTAAATGGTTATCTAAAGAGAAGTAAGGAGTGAATAACAAACTTGAATGTTTTCTCAATGCTTAGAAGAAAATACATGAACAAATATTTACTCAGAATGAGTATATGCCTGGAATCCTTTATTCTAAATATGAGAAGTAGCAACTGACTCCAGCAGCATTTTTATTTAATTTTGTTGGCAGTTCTTTGAAGGTGCATGAGGATGAATGCCCAGGCTGAGGTTGTGGCCTATAGTCTGTTACTTCCACCTAGATCTGTCTGACTGCAATGAGGCTAAGCTTCTTAAGGTTATTAAACAACTATAAGAAAAGCCTCTTAAATTATCTTCTTATCAAAAATGGTTAACAGTAGTATGTTACTATTTGAAGATGTTTGACATCATCTAATTTTTAAGATCATAACTATTGCTCTTATATAATAAGACAGACTTTTTATTGTAAGTTATTTATTTTAAGATAATTTACAAATATCTTGCTGTCTTTAGTAATTTTAAACAATGAACCAACAATTTCTTCTGACAAGGACAGCAGTAAGCTAAACAAAATCAGCTGGCTTAATCCTCTTCTTTACCTGAAAAACAAATTATAGAACAAGTAAAAATCAAACAATATTTTGGGAAAATAATACTCTCAAGAGATAAGAAACATTAATGTGTGATTTAACAAACTGAATTTACATCATAAAACGTTTATACCAGTGGTTCTCAAATTTTGGCCCGGGGACTCTTTCATGGAGTCTGTGAGGGCAAGACTATTTTCATTATAATGTTATTTGCCCGTTTTATTCTCATTCTCAAGAGTGTAGTGTTTTCCAGAGGGTACATGACTTGTGACATCACAAGCGGAATGAATGCAGAAACAGAGGAAGATCCAGCTGTCTTCTGTTAAATCAGACTTTAGGAGTATAAAAGGGTCGAGACCTAAAATTTGAGAACCCCTTTAAAGAGTGCTAATTCTCTACTCTCAAAGTTTATTTCCTTCTATGTCTCATCCAACCATTTAATCTAGTTTTTCTATGATCAACTCGTTTAAAAATACAAACCTAAAAAAAAAAAAAAAAGCCCACTAGCATAACCCATGTGCTTCCCCAAGTTGGCTGCATCTATAAATCAGCATAACAATCTAAGTATCTTAGAGAAACAGCTTCACTGTTTCTAATTTAGCTTCAATTATATCTGGCTACGTTTCTTTTCTGGAGGGGTATGGGAAGAGTATGTGAAATATTACTACTTTACCTCTTATCTGAGAATGAAACTTGATTTTCATTAATCCCTGGTTATTATATTAGGGAAAAAAAAGACAAACACAAAACAAGCAGGTCAAGAAGCAATCCAATCCATGCTTATTAATTACATATAACTCTCAAGTAAAAAAGGTCCATTTCTTCACCTATTACCTTGAATATATCCAATAAATACTTACCAAAATATTCCTCTAAAACAGATTTAAGGACCGTTATAAAAAGTTATAACTCTCAATCTTGTTAGAAGCAGTAAAAACAATGTACATGCAAGTAGGCAAAGTATAATTTAAGTCGCTACTTTTCTATATTTAAAATTTTTAGGCTGGCAGCTAATACTTGACACCTTAAATATTATGGTTTATATATGTTTTATCATATTATTAAATAGTTAAATGTGTTAAATATTAAAGTCTTTACCCATAATAAATGATAAGATGACACAGCATGCAAACCCATTCATGTAAACAATCCAATATTAGACTGCACAAAAACTTTTTGGATAAGGATTGAGACTACACTTTCAGAAAGTGAAAATTTAATAATTGATTTTCAATTACCAGAATTCTCTTTTTTAGTATTAGTTTTATGTCATAATCCCCTACTCATTATTTCCTTTGATTTTGATATTTTTTAGGCAGGTTTCCTACATTCCTTATCAAGAAAGAATAATTTGTTCCTCAATTTGTAGAAGTTGTTTCCTCATAGTTCATTCCTAGCACTGCTTTTTCAAGAGCAAAAGAAATTCTTGGGTTGTCTAGATCTCAAACAGCCCTGTGAGCTCCTGATGCTTCATAACCCTGCAGAACACAGTTCTTTTCCCCAGGCTTTCTCTCACCCAACATCCAAGAAGAAATCAGCCTGGGCTTAGCAGTAGGATATATAGCAAGGAGGATAATGATAATAAAACTATATAATCCTTATACTAGTCTCCGCTTTACAGATGACAGAGTCAGCCAGATAAAGATTCAAGGGGACAAGGAAAGAAGAGAATGGCATTTCAGGCAAAAGCAGTAGCATGTGCTTCTCCCTGGAGGTGAGAAAGAGCAGGATATATTTGAAGAACTGGAAGTAGATCAGTGTGGATGAAGTTCGAGGGAGGTAAGAAATTAGACTGGAGAGAGGGCTGGTACACAATGAAAGATCACCTATATCATCACAAACTGTTTCTGCCAGATGATTATATAATAGAAGTTTGGTTTCTATTATTTTCCTCGTAATGCTTTACTGATTTTCCTTATAACACTCTACTGTTAAGGGTTGGCAATTTTTTTTTCCTGTAAAAGGGTCAGATAGTAAATATTTTAGAGAGTGTGAGTTACATATGGTCTTTCTCTTTTTTTTTTAACAACTCTTTAAAAATGTAAAAACATTCTTAGCTCCAGGCCACAGTTTCCTGACCCCTGCTCTACTGTTACTTCTTATTTAATGCCTGTTCTCCCTTTAAGACTGTGAACTGAGGGCAGATACTGTCACTTCTATATCTTCAGAGACTAGCACAGGGTCTAGCACTTAAAAGGGACTCAGAAAATGTTTTTAAATCAGGAGGGAAATGACAAGGATTTGAATTTAAAAAGTGGGTAAAAAGAAGGGAAAAGATTCAAAAGCTATTTAAAAGGTAAAATTTATACAATTTGGTGACCAATTAGTTGTAGGTGAGTGGGAATAAGTCAGAAAACCCACCACCCATTTTATTTTGCATCATAATTATCTGTATATTTTTTCTTATCTAATTAAAATATAAATGCCTTGAAAGGAAGACTCACATCCTTGACCTTTACAATGCCACTGTGCATAGCGTATAATGGGTGTTCAATTTAATAATTTTCTGAATAAAATTCCCATTATCTTAGCCCTAGTTTCACAAACATCGAAATTTCTAGACAACCAAGAAATTTTCTTGAGGAAAGGGATTTATTATTTGGTACTGATACAAAACTAATAATTAAAAAATTCTTGGACCATACCACCAATCAATGATTTAGAGATTCAAGTAAAAACAAAACTATAAAACCAGTCCTGTAACTCAGAAAGCTTCACTTACTTAGTAATCTCTAAAAAGAAACCAAGGCTGAATGTTTCAGCTGAAACAATCAAAATAAACTGGAGAGATCCCACTGACACCAAGTCTTTAAATCCTAAGAGTAGGGATATAAGATTAAGCAATGGATTACTTCATCTTTAGCAGACAAAACAAAACAAAACAAAAAACTTTATGCATCCAAAGGTCAAACTAGCAGATATGCAGAGATGAGGAAAACTCTGAAGGAAATCTACTGTTACTTACAGAGCTGCTGCACCAGAGATGATTTCAATCAACTCTTTCGTGATGACAGCTTGGCGGGTGCGGTTGAATGTCAAAGTCAATTTGTCAATCATCTCAGCTATAAACAAAACACATAAACAAAATCTAAAGCTAGAAAAGAATAACTTGCCTCCTCAAGTAAATATACTTCCCTATGAGAGACAGAATGTTATTTTTCTAATTTTTTTTTCAGATGAGAAAATTCAGGACAAGAGTAATAATTGGTCAAAAAATTTTGTAGACTTAATGGCAGATCCCAAGACTAGATCTAGATTGTGTGCTTCTTGGTCTACTTAAAGAATATGTTAATGGTTTTGATGCTAGGATCTCCAAGTTGGTCTCAGCAACACAACACTCTCAGAAGAAATACACTGTGTGCTTACAAGCATTCTTGCTAGCATTGTCCATGGCTGTCATCCGCGCACTTTGCTCACTAGTGGTGGACTCCTTTAAAGAGTAGTAGATGATATTTGCCAGATTGTATTCTTGGTAATTTTGCAGCACATCGGCATCAATGTCATCATAGATACTCATGCTCTCTGTTAAAATAAGTGATAAATTTATTTTAAGTTATACAGAACAAAGATTAATTGAACTAGAAACACCTTACTACTATATAAATCCTTTATAAATATAATTACAGAGCAGAAATCAATGTTAAGATAGATTAAAAGAATCTGTTCTAGTAGTTTCATTTATTTTCACAACTATAGATTATAGCAAATTCCCAGTAAAATATGATGTGTAGGCAAAGTATTTGATTTTCTACTTCAAGTGCTTAACGTAATTCAAAGTAGGAATAAAAACTTATTTAAAATAAATTTCTTATTATTTCATGGGTCCAAAGTCCTCTGGATAGCACCTAGCAGAGTGCTTGACATCAAGCAGCAAACACTCAACAAATGTTTTAAATGAAGAAATGAATGAAAGAGCTCAAACCAGTATAATTTAATACTAAAATCCCAATTTAAAAGTTTGATTATTGGAGAAATATCAAAGTGTCAGTCTGGAAAATGAGAGAGGGAAAACCTTTCTAGGCATATAAAAGGGTAGGAGAATTAGAAGTTGATATGCATTTTTGTTTTAATGTTATTAGAGGCATCCGAATTTCAGAGATGTTAAAAAGTGTACAACTCAGAATAGATGAAATCATCAAAGGGGAAAATAACTTAGAAAAAAATGAATTTGAAAATATTAGTTCTAGGCTATTTCATTGAGCAATGATGATTCTGTTCAAACAATAAAGCAAGAGAACTAGTGGGTCAACACATTAATTGTGAACACTGGTCAAATCTCTACTTTAGCACTTCTGATTGTGCTATAGTTAGGCAGAGTTCCATACACAGATTGCAAAGCCAATTTCTGGCTAGGCTCTTCAATCCCTTAGGGACAGAAAACATGTCTCATCATGGTCTTTAATAGATGTTTATTTGTTCAAACAATGAAGGAATAGAAGATTTATCAAATGATGAGTGGCTTCATGAAGCCACTAATGGTTGGTATTAGAAACAGCCCTAGATCATTCTGCTACTATTGAAAACAGACCAACCTGACAGACATTATTTTCCTTAATGTACAAATCTCTCCTGTCTACACAGCAAAAATTCTTGTCATACAAAAACTCCTGGGCCGGCTGTATAGCCCAGTGGATAAGGGTGCCGGTACACCACATGGGAGGCCCTGGGTTCGGTTCCTGGGGACCTCTCCGAGCGGGCAGACAGCCTTGAGAAAGGTAAGCCGCCGTGGGCAAGGCAAAAAGCCTCCACAGGCATGGCAAAGTCACCCGTGAAACATGGAGCTGTGCTGCCCACAAAACATGGAGCGGAGCCGCCCGTGAAATGGAATGAAGCTACCTACGAGTGGGGCAAGCTGCCCGCGCAGAGGGCCGACTTGGCACGTCGCCGCAAAAACGTGGGGAGACGAGAAGCAGACATAGAAGAACACAGAAGAATGGACACACAGCAAGAGCAAGCAGAAGGGGGGAGGGATATGTAACTAAAAAAAAAAACCAAAACCAAACCAAACAAAAAACTACTTACCAGCACTTGCAATGGTATTAAGGGAAAAGATAGGCTTTTCTTCAGTCTTATAGGAGATGACAGATCTGGAAATGTCAAAAGAAAATTTAATATTCAAAATAATAATTTGTAAACAGTTAATGGACATGTAGTTATTTTTAAAAAATTCAGTTCATGAACATAAAAAAGCTCTGATTTTTAAATCTATCTTGCCTGAATTTATTAAAGATGATAGATCCTTCATCAAACTCATATCCAGAATTCAATAATTCAAGGGCAATGACTGATGCATCTCCAAATGTAGGGGGTTTCCTTCCCACTTCTTTGAATGTCACCAAAAACTGGTCAGAATGAGTCCTACAAGAAAATCAAGAAATCACATAAAATAATTGAACAAAATACTTCTGCTGAAAGAACAAAAGGAACAAGGATAAATATTATCACTATAGATTAAATTTTGGCAGGGGAGGTGTTCCTTGAGTTAAGCTGCTCCATGCATTATCATGCGTCTTCATTTCCTTCAC
>PVKH010041795.1:0-10897 GCA_004027955.1 Chaetophractus vellerosus
CTCCAACATCCAAACTCCAACATCAAAACTGCTTCTCAAATTTGCTCCCTCTGTCCTTTTATATTCTATTCCCCCACACACCAAGGGGTGGGGCTCAATGCACTACTGACGTGGCCCAGTCAACACCCTAATCATAACTTAATCATGCCCAAATTAGCAGATCAGTTTACAAGCATAATTCAATATCGATTTTTGGAATTCATAATTACATCAAATGGCTACAAGTGCTATCCGTAAAAAAGAAAAATAACTATAATTTGGGCTTGAGTGAAATTTTGAACTCCTGCTCATCAAAAGACACTGCAAATGGAATGAAAAAAGACTCAATACTTAACAATAAAAAAAAAAAAATCAAACAATTCAATAAAAAATCAGCAAAAGATTTGAACAGATACTTCACTAAACAATATATTTTGGTTGGCAACT
Organism: Chaetophractus vellerosus; assembly: GCA_004027955.1. NCBI lineage: Eukaryota > Metazoa > Chordata > Mammalia > Cingulata > Chlamyphoridae > Chaetophractus > Chaetophractus vellerosus. Next base: position 427 of record PVKH010041795.1, read on the forward strand.
AAGCACATAAAATGATGCTCAGCATTTTTAATTATATGGGAAGTGCCAATTAAAACCACAACGATATACCACTGTATACCTACTAGAAAAGCTAAAATTAGAATACAAAAAGAAAAAGAAAAAAAAAGAAAAAAACATTCACAAGCATGAAGACACCTTGGTAGAGGATGTAGGGCAAGTATATACAAAATGGTATAGGCATTTTGGAAAGTAGTTTAGCATTTTCCTATAAAATTTATTATATACTTATCATTCACTCTAGTTGTTTCTACTCTTATTTACCCAAACTAATATTTATAGCCACTTTAATCATAAACAACCCGAATGATCTTCAACAGAGAATGGATAACTAACTGGTATATCCATACAATGGAACAACACCCAGCAATAATAAAGATTGAACTACTGATACATGAAACAATATGAATGTATCTCAAATGCATCATTCTAATGGAAAGAGGCAAAACTCAAAAGGCTATATAGGCTATGTGATTTCACTTTTATGGCATAATTTAAAAGGCAGTTTTAGGGTCAGAACACAGCTCATTGGTTTTCAGGGGACAGGGTTGTTTATTACAAAGGAGTACAATGGGATTTTAAGAGTTATTAGACCATTCTATATGATTTTGGTGGTGGTTACATACCTATGAATTTGTCAAAATCACATAACTGTGTACTAATGCGAATATTACTGAATAAAATTATTGCTTAATAAAAGAAAATGTGACAAAAACACACAAAATGTACTTCTCCATATTAGTGACAAATTAAAATAAAAGTTTTGAAATATATCATTTATAGTAATATTAGAAATATGAAATACTTAGAGTTAACAATGTACCAGACCTGTGCAATGAAAACTGTAAAACTTTGCTGAAAGAAATTAGGAAGGTATTTATCTAAGAGAAAAGAAAGCTTAAGTCCATATACACAAAGATTTAAACAGTAATGCTCACAGTAATTATAATCATATTAATTGAAAACTGGAAATAACTCAAAAGACCGAAGATATAGGATAACCCTGAAATAGAACCATACATATAGAGGCCCTTGGTTTATGCCAAATAACAATGCAGAACAGGGGATAATGACGATGTTTTCAGTTACTAGTGCTAGGGCAGAGGGATATCACAAAGCAGGGAGAGAAAACCAAACCTTTCTCTTACAGGACACAATTTTCAATTCCACATTAATTAAATATTGAAATGTAAAACATAATCAAGTGATTCCAGATAACACAGTTATATTTTCATCATCTCAAGGTAGTGAAACTTCTCAAACAAGACTCAAAAATCACTAATCCAAGAAAGTGTTATAACATCGACTCATTAAAATAAAGACTTTCCATTCATCAAAATATGTCAATTAAAGAAGTGAAAATAGCTATATTTTAGGGAAAGATATTTGAAACACATATAAACCCCAAAGGGCTCATATCTAGAAAAGAGAATTAGCTCCTACACATCAATAAGAAAATGGCAAACAACCCCCCAACAGACAAGCGAATTCACAACAAGTAATATCCAAATGTCCAAGAGACAAGCAAAAAAGTACTAAACTGTATTAATAATCATAGGCATGCAAAGTAAAAATAGTGCTTTCACAAAATGTAAAAAATAATGTAGCAAGAACCTGAAACAAAGCAGACCTTCATAAACTGGTGGAGAGACTATAAACTGGTACAACCACTTTGGTAAACAGAATCAGACAAAATTAGAAGATGGACATTTTATTTTATTCATAAATTTCATTCCTAGGTGTACACTGAACAGAAATGCTTGCTTATGTGTATCAAGAAATACATACAAAATACGTGTAAGGGCCAAAACCTGGAAATGGCCCAAATGTCCTATGAACACAGGGATATTAGTATAAATTTAAAAATTGTTAAAAAGTGTCAATTTTTAAATATTTCAAAGGACTGCTATATGGCAATGAATTAGAACAAACATCTATACAAATAAAACATGGAAGAACCTCACAATCATAATTTTGAGCAAAAGAAACTATATTCTCTATGTTTCTGTTTATAAAAAGGGTTTTGTTTTTTTTTTTTAAAAAAAACAAGAAACTAAACTATGGTATTATGGATACAAGCTCAGGTGGTAAAATGTAAAGAAGGCCAAGGAAAAGGAATTGATTACTACAAATGTTAAGATATTAGTTAACGTTGGTTGAAAGAAAGAAGGTAACAATTAGAAGAGGGCAGAAGAAAAACTCTGGGCTGTTGGCAATTCTCTTTGCTTTTTAATCTCTTTGGTGGTTACATAAATGCCCCCTTTGTGATAAATTATTGAGCTGTACGTCTTTTCTCTTTTCCCTTTTTTGTCTTTCACAATTAAAAAGTTAAAAATGAAGTTAACTATAGGTGAATTAATAAGTGATTGAATGATGCTCTGTCACTTATTCAAATTAGCATGTTTAAATGAAACTCAATCTTTTCCCTCCTAATCTATTACCATGTTAAGACTCCCAGGTTCTGCCCATGACTCAGTTATACCTCCAATTCTTACTTGAAATATGTGATTCACATATTGCTGAAACAGAAAGATAATATGCTTTAGAGAATGAGGAATCTTGGTTCAAATCCCAGCCTTCCCTTTTATTATCTGTGTGGCCCCAGGCAAGTTACCCAATTGAATTCTAGCCACTAGTTTCCACATCTATTAAATGGAGATGGATAACGTAGTCTAACACTTACAATTAAATGAATAACATATATAAAAATTTAGCACAGAGTATATATTTTTAAAATGTTGATTCCTCTTTTCTCTGAATGCAAACCATATATACAATCAACCCTTTTCTAAATGTCAGTTTTCTCTTTGTAATATGTTTGAGAAAGAGAAAAAGAAGTCCTTGACAGTCAAGAGCTGATGTGTCACTGACAGCTAAGTTGAGTGTTCTGTTGAATATAAGACAAGAAAGACACTCTGTGACTGTGGCTGTGATGGAAAAACAAAAACAAAAACTAAACCAACACTACTTCATAATCATGTATGAACTCAGAAAAAACTAGAACATTGTTCAAACAACAAAAATGATCTAAAATGTCCCTAGCTTTGCTAATATGAGCAATTAGCAACACTTTATCAATTACAGCTTTAGACTTGCTTCATTCCTCTTACTTTCTATATAAGAATTATTAGGATACTCGATTACAGAATTGCCTCCACCTCCTAGAATCCCCTGTCAAATCACCTAGCAGAAGCTCGAATCCTATAATAAGACCCTTTTAGCATCCTCAGTAGACTTCCCATTACATGCAGTCTCCCTTTATGGCATCAATTCAATAAACCCAACTTTGACCTCAGGTCTATTCTTGGTAGTCTTTAGATAGGCATTTCTCATATTTGCCTCTCTTTTGGAAACCATGGCACCCCTTAAAATGAGGTCTCTTTTCCCTCATGCATAAGCTATTTGGCAGCTGAATTGGACTCTTTACCCCTGCCTTTCCAACCTCCATCCCACACTAGAGCATACTGAATGAATATTAGTCCAAAAAAATTCTTCCTAAAAGAATTGCTATTTATCAGACATCTAAATTTACACATCCCATTTTAATATTTAGTGAGTGAAAGACAGTCAGTTGCTGTTATCTCAAGAGACAAGATACATCCTCTGTGCTGGTGAACCAATTGTAAGCTGTGATATATCTGGGTGTTCTGAGATAAGGTGCCAATGCATACTTGTAAATGGAAAAGCAATTTGCTCTTATGCTTCCTATAATGGTATGTCAAAATTCCCTAATACCTTTGTTTTGTCTTAATTTAAGAAAGGTTGGGTTTGAGTGAAAATTCTTTTTTGATAGCTTGAATCTCTGGAACAAACCCCCTAGGAATTAGTAGGAAGCAAATTGAGTCACGGCAATGTTTAGAAAATCGAAGTTTGTACCTTGTCATTATATTTCACATTTTCAACTAGACCTGAGATGAGAACACTAGCTCCTTTTTTTTTCACTCAATAGATGCTTTTCATTTGTGCTTTTTAAAAGTATTTTAAATTGTATTTTATATAATGTGACACAAAAATTGCACACCATGGAAGGAATTGTCTGCATCCCAGAATGAAACCATTTTAATCTCAAGAGTTTTATTATCTGTTAAAATCTCTTTAAATATAGGCGTTCAGTTTTACATTACTTGACATTTATGGGGAAGCTATTTTACAGCAGCAGGTTTCTGAATAGACAATATCACAACAAATATTCATGACTATATGACATGCTAGATTGCAAAATATGGGGAAAGAATAATCTAAATGTTCTGGGCAGGTCACATATACAAATATACCTAATAAAACTGTAGATCAGAGGTCTCCTAAAAATTGTGTGTGTTTGACAAATGCATTTATGACATGGATAAGAATAGACTGCCTGTTTTTATTTATCATATTACCAAGTTAATTGTATATTGATTTAAATATTAGCTAAATTATTTATTGTTGAAACTGTGGCATAGAAACATGCATTTTCAATGTAGAATGTTCAGTTAGTGTTTAAGGCTATATTTCTCTTAAGAAGAAAATAACAGTAACTTATCTAATTGAACAGGCTAGCGAGACAGTGAAATCTACTTTAAGTATGTGCCTTGGTCTGTCCTTGGGTCTAGAAGATTTCACGGCTTTGACTTCAATGACCCAAAAATACAAATCTTGGGCAGAGTTTTAGATGTGGAGAAATACTACATTTTTTTGGTAACACTTGCTCAAACCGAGGGTTTCAGTTAGGGTTAAAAGTAGCGGGAGCATGAGCTTCCACAACTAGGCTTTTCTACAACTGTCCTCAGGGGTCTGATGTATGATAATTCAAACTGGGATTTTTATGAACAAGAAAAGAAACAAATCACTGCAAGATTTTAAATTACACAGAAGAATCTGCATGAAACTTCTATCCATCAAATGGCCACTGAAAAATGAGGTAATTACCTAAAATCATTTGCATGTTAAGAGCTAATCCAATATTACAAAGTAAAGTCCAGTTGTGAAAGCAATGCATAATTTCCTGATTAATGTCTCATGCACAGTATTCCTCCATGCTCTGTCAGAGTCTAAATAACAATATGGCCAATCAATCAAGTAAAAAAAAGATAACAGATAAGAAATGATTTCAGCTCTAATAAATCATGACTTGAGCTCAGTGAATTTTATAGTTTTGACAACTAATCATAGAGTATTGTGTTTTTAATGCAATGTCTTAAATTTTAATTGACATAATTATAGAATTTTAGTTTTTCAAGATTAGTGTGTGAAGGCAAAAAAAAAACCAATTTTTTAGTTTGTAAAATGTCACCTATTAAGTTATTGAAGAAAATCTTGTATTAAAATATCAAGTCTGTAACACACAGTTCTGCCAAAAGTTATGATTTGAGCGATATTTAGTCAGGAAGCCTGAGAATCTCAGTGGAATGGTACAGCCAAATTTTCTACACAGAGATTATGAAACAGTTTCCTTCTTAGTGTAAAGTGGAAACAATCTTTTAGAAGTAGAATTCATCTTCTCCAGCAGCAGAAGGCAGGTGTGGTGATAAACAAAGGAGAAGCAGCCGAGGTACAGGCCCCCTAACAGATAACAGGACTCCAACAAGTGAGTTCTGATCAGAGTCACTAATAAACAAATTCAGAATAGACTTTCTACCATTTTCTACTCTTCTGTTCTTCTGCAAATGTAAACACTATTCAGACTATTTATAGAACTTATTAAGAGGCTAGATTTTTCTCTCTATTGGTAGGAAAGGGAATGGGGAGCTGGAGTGAGTTTTCTTATTTTTTTCTTTATTTTTCATTTTTCCCAAACACTCCCCCTTCTGCCCTTCTTCCGTTCCCTAGTGGCCTTTAATCTACTCTCTGTCTCTGTGGATGTGCTATTTCTAGTCATCTCTCATAAGTGATGTCACACAATATTCGTCTTTATGTGCCTTGTTTCACAGAACATCATGTTTTCAAGGTCCTTCCATGTTGCAGCATGTCTCAAAACTTCATTCTTTCTTATGATCAAATAATATTCCATTACATATATTTTACACATTTTATTTATCCATTCATTTGCTGATGAACACTTGAGTTGCTTCCACCGTTTGGCCTTTGTGAACAATGCTGCTATGAACATGGGTATACAATATCTCTTTGAGACCCCCTGAATTCAAGAAGGGAGTTTTCTTAAAGTCAAAATGCTTTATGCTATTTGGGATTGGGGAACTGGTGAAAAGACATTGGATAAAATATGTTCATGGTTATTTAGAGCTAGTCAGAAGATCAATACCCCTTTTGCTTGTAATCAGAAAATTACTAATGTTTGGCAAGTGAAGATAGCAACTTTTGAGGTCAGATGGGCTGTTCTATCTGGGCCCTATTACATACGGACTATGATCTTGGGCAAGTTACTTAACTTCTTTTGCACCTCTTTTTTTATTTTTTTAATCTGGAACTGGGGGAATCATAAAGCACACTTTATTGGGCAGCTGTAACTACTGGCAAGAACCAGTTTAAGTAACTAGTTGCAGTACAATATGAGTGACTAGAATTTGTTTGCCCGGTGATGGGTACCAGTAATTGGTGAATATAGAACACAGAATTCATTATTATTGATGCTGTTATAAATCATTAATTTAACCTTATGTCCATTTCCTCATTTCTGAAATGGAGATGCTAATATACCCATATGATATATTTGCTGTGAGAATCTAATGAGTTAATACACTTAAATATCTTATAACTGTGTCTCATATGTGATAAGTACTCAAAAGCTATAATAAATTAATGTTTCAGAGCCACTAGCCACGAGCAGTCATTTAAATTATAACTAATTGAAATTAAATAAAATTTAAAATGTGGCATGTGCCATATATCAACTACTCAATAGCCATAAGTGGCTAGTGGCTCTTTCATTGGACAATCCAGACTAGAATATTTCTTTCATCTCAGAAAACGTTTCATCTCAGGACAACGTTAATAGATGTAGACTTAGATCAAGCTTTATAGGAACAAATGACCATTTATTTACATTGGTAGTGGGGGGAGGTAGCAAGGGCAGGCTGATGTGAAGAATAACCAGTTTACACATGATTAACTTGTAATTTATATAACTTCACATTGCTTCATGGTTATATTAGGCATGCTTTCTTTACATATAGGCAAGTAATTTTTGAAGAATTTTTTTTTAAAATTTACAAAGTAACAATTAAGAACACTTTAACTTTACATCCTAGTGATTATAGTAAATGAGGAAACACTATTCAAACTACCAATTCAGCAGTGATGTATCACATAATATTCACTTAATTTAACAACTCAATTTTTAAAAAAATTTCAGTGTGCCTTTGAGTGATATCCCAATTGAGCAAAACTTTCTAAGGCTTTGGCAATCTAAATTCTTACAACTGTGGTGATTATGACTTTTTAAAGCTTGTCAGACTTTAAATACTCTCATAAATCACATCTACCTTGCAAATGTCAACAACTACACACCAACAAATTACATCAATAAAAATGCAATTATGCCACCAGTTTATCAAGTGACAATGGCCCCTCTAACTTCAAATCTCCATGGCCATTTTTTCATATACTCATCTCTTTGGTCCTAGATTTTTTGGAATATTTGATACTAAAGGCTGTTCCTTTATTCTTGAAACACAATCTTCTCTTGGTCCTGTTATTCAACTCTCTCTGTTTTTTCCTCTCTCCTCCTGGTATACTCGTTCTCACTTCTCTTTCTGGTTTGCTCTTCCTTTACCACTCCTTAAACAGTGCGTTCTCCCCAGGTTTTATCATTGACTATTTTCCTTAAGTCACTTTAAATGTCCTTTGGCGTGTTCTAGTCTATTCTCATAGTTTCAGATACCATCTGTGAATTGATGGTGCTGCATTCTATACATATGGCAAGTGTATTTTTGAATTCTAGACTTTTATTATCTGTATATATCATAGGCCCCAAACCCCAATTTTTATAAAATTGAACTAATTTTATTCTTTTTTAAATGCAGCCCCATTCATAAAACAAATGTGCATGTGCATGAGCACACACAAACATACGTAGCTTTTTCTCCTTGTTCCACTTCTCAATAACTAAGACCTGATAATCTTCCAGAGTTACTCATCTCATACTCTTTTCTTTAAGTCACTAAATCAGGCTCCTTCTGCTTCCTATATATCCAGTATATGATATACTCATTCCTTTCTCCTGCTTGCATTTAGCCTCCCAGATATTACCTTTATAACTTAGTAACTCATCTTACCTATTACCAGTTCATCCTCCTTCACTATATGGCCCTTGCCTACTTTTTTCAGTTCATCTTCTGCCCATTCTTTTAACATCCCTGAACCCTAGCCATATCAAGGTACCTGTTTTTGCTGAAATGCGACATGCCCTCTTTTGCCTCCAAAAGCCATTGTATATGTTCTTTGTGCTACCTGGAATATCTCCAGTTAGTATTTCTGGAAAATACGCATAATATTTTGAGAGGCAGCAGCAATATACAGTGGTACCTTGGTACTCTTCGTTAATTAGTTCTGGGACGCATGTTAAGTACGAAAAATGAGTACCAAACCAATTTTTCCCATAAGGAACAATGTAAATAAAGGTAATGCATTCCCAAACCAAAGGCAATGCACATTTTTAAGGCAATATGAAAAGATAGGGTTCTATATCATTACTTTACATGAGAAATAAACCTAAAAATTGATAAATCCTTGGATTAAATAAAACTAAAGCTTCACTTTACCTATGCTGAGAAGAGTCCATGGCCTAATGGGATGGTGGGAGGAGAGTGGTGAGGAGGAGAAGCTACATGGAATGTCGCTAGGAAGGAGAGTCCCCCTCCAATAGAACATGGAACACTTGCACTTCAGGTGTTCTTTCTCTTTTCTGCCTTTTTCCAACTTGCACCACAGGCTCTGACACACTCCTTGTCACCTTCACTAAAAACTTATCCAATGAGGACTGCTTCTGTCTTCTTTTTAGGATTCCTTGAAATTGTGAAATTTTCAATCAACTTACATTTCTGCTTGTCAGAGCTTTGTCCAGATGGTACTTCTCCACAAAGTTTTGTGCTGCCACCCATTCTGCACACATTTCTTTTATCAAGGAACTGGGGACTTCCTCCCTTATCTCCTCCTCACCTGAAGAAATCTCTTCAGCCATCGCTAAGATAAGACCACAATGGGATGTGCACAGGGGCAAGGGCTACCGTGTGACTAACGTGTGACACTTTGTTTTGGCTGGAAAGTGTAGCGAGTCACGAGGCAACTGATACTGACAAGTTCTAGCTTGCATGTTGAGTATCAAACAAATGACGGGTACTGGGACAAAATTTTCATGTAAAAATGTGTCAAGTACCAAATTCAATGAGTTTCAAAGCAGTCGAGTACCAAGGTATGACTCCACCATTTTTGATAAATCTTTCTCACACTTTCACTCTATTTTTGCACACTTCTATGCAAAACTCAGGTTCTGAATCTCTCTTAGAATACTTACTATAATGTATTATAAACATGTTGGGGATTGAATCATGTGTCCCACAAAAGGCACATTCAGGTCCCAAACTCTGATCCTTTCGATGTGAAGCCATGCATAAATAAGACCTTTGAAGGGGTTACGTTAGTTAAGGTCTGGCCTGTCAGGTTGGGCGTCAATCCAGATTACTAGAGTCCTTTATAAGTAGAGTGAAATTTGGACAGAGAGAAAGAGAAAGAAGGTAAGAGGAATGGTCAGAACATGGAAGTCAATGGAACCCAGTAGAGAAAGGAGAAAATGCTTCCATGTGCATTGCCATCTGATGAAAATTCAAGGAACCTCAAAGATTGCTGGCCAGCCAGAAGATACCAACTTTCAGCGCAAGCAAGCCTTCTACCCTCTGAACCCGTGAACTAATAAATTTCTGTTATTAAGCTAACCGATTGTACAGTATTTGTTTTAGCTTCTGGGAAGCTAAAACAAAAGTTAAATGATCTGTTTGTTTAGATAGACCATGAAATCATTACAGATTTTATCCTTACCAGAGTATCTATAATGCATAGAGGTAAATGTCACCCATAGCAGGACAACAATGACAATCATTTAAATTATTAAGGTGTGATTAATGAACCTTAAAATGCCATGGATAAAAATAGTGGGGATGGCAAAATATTACTGAAAATAAAAAGTAAATATTCTGAAATAAAATTAAATTAAAACCTCAGAAGTTTTATCACTTCTGAGGGTTTAAAGGACCCTCTTCTCTCCTGAATTTCCCCTTGTCTTTCTAGCTTTTCTTTTTCCATCTGCTTTGCTGGTATCTCTTTATATTTTGGATGATTTAATATCAGAATACTATAAGGTAAAAGTTTTACTCTTGAACCTCTACCCTTTATTTTAGCTCCCCTGATGATCTCATCCAATCTCATAGCTTTAAATTCACCTCTGTTCTAAAGACTCTCAGCCCTTGCTTCTGACTCTAGATTTGAATGCCTATCCAAAGTTATCTTGTCAAACTTTACA
>PVKH010041796.1:0-10899 GCA_004027955.1 Chaetophractus vellerosus
TTTAAAAAAACTTATATCCAGTATTTTTATTTTCTGTGCAAGGATTATTCAGGATATCTAATCCACCCTACTGTAAGACATGAAAATCTAAGGAATTTTTCCACTGTATACTTCTGCTACCCACTCAAGATGAATACAGGGCAAGATAACCTGGCCACTTTCAAACAACTGTACCTGAGTGACATCTCTGAAACCTGTCCCTGCAGCAGATTTAGTTTTTGGACATGGCGTCTACAGTCAGCACCAGAACCCTCACCATAAGCCTGAGAAACAAACAAAAAATATTAAGTTTAAAAAGTGTTGGCGGAATGCTGAAAAATAGATCTATTACAGATGTACCTCAAGGAGGATAAAATTGTACATTGGCAAGGCTCAAAGATGCCTGAAGTACCATGTAGGTATCCTAATGACTAACTGCTAGTTCTAGAGTGATTTGCAAACTTAACAGTCTCAGGAACTAATGATTTAAGTCTATTTGGCTGTCCCAATACCAAGTGAACTCTACATAACAAATCCAAACTCAGCCCAAACCCCTTCATAAAATGATTAATGAGAAGTTCACAAGAGAAGTAACACAAATTGCAATAAACCCATATGAAATGACACCTACCCCTTGCTGATAATCAAAGAAATACAAAATAAGATGATATGCTCTTTATCACTTAGCAATCACTCTTTCATTCAGTAAATATTTATCGAGCACCTATTATGTTTCAGGTTCTGGTCTAGGTGTTTAGGATACAGCAGTAGACAAAAATCACTGTCCACATGGAGCTCACATCCCAGTAAGAGCAGACAATAAGCAAATAAGTAAAATATATGGCCTATCCGATGGTGACAAGAGCTACTGAGGAAAACAAGGAAATGCAAGGGGGCGGGATAGAGTGGGGAAGAAAGTTTACATTTTTCATTGGGGGGTCAAGAAATGGATCTCTGAGGTAACATGTGATGCAAAAAAAGGAAAGAGATGTGGGAAGAAGTCAAATAAATATCTGAGGAAGAGCATTCTAGTGGTAGCAATGAGTGCAAAGACCCTGAGTCTGACATTCTGTAGGAAGAATGGGGAGGCTATTGTGCCTAGAGCTGAGTGGCCTCGAGGAAAATGGCTGGAAATAAGTTTGAGAGTGTAGCACCCCATCCTAGGCAGGGCCAGCTTCATGGGCATGTGACCTGATCTGCTGATATGGTCTTGAAATTCTTAGTAATTTTACCTTTGCAAGTGAAGTCGGATGGGACAATGGAGTGTGCCTGAGTAGATTCACACAATATGCGTGTTTGCCATTCCTTGCCACCCCATTTGCAGATACGAGTATCAATGCCCCATGAACACAGAATTCCAGTGGACTTACCGTGCATGGGTGCTCAATGAGACTCAAAGAGTACAAGGTAGACTGTAAGGTTTATGAGAGAGGAAGTGGGGGTACTGATAGCCTTGAAAGGCCACTCTGACCATTTGAAACAGATCTTGCTTTGACCATGGAAAGAAGACAATGGTGTTCTAAGAGACACGAACAACCAAGGAACCCTATCATATACTTTCTTATTCGTGTTACCTCCCTGTATTAGCCAACCACTTACACTGAAAATGATGACACAGAAGGAAAAGGGAGGATAGGGTAACTCATAGTTCCTTTTCCTTTCAGTCCTTTACTCATTAGTAAAGCCGAAGGTAGAGAATGTTGATAGAATGTGTGTGTATTAAGAAGTGAAATAAGGGGAGCAGATGTGGCTCAAGTAGTTGAGCACTGGGTTTGGTTCTTGGTGCCTCCTAAAAACAACCAAATAGAAAACAAAAAAGTGAAATAAAAAGTTGCGTTAATTTTGTGTAGCATTTTGATGTTGTGGTAAGAATGAAAGCAGATATGCATGTATGAGCCGCAAAATACAAACTGTGTAATTCAACGATTCTACATATGCATCAAATGCTCTTCTGTTTGCATTTAAAACTGGCATTGCACAATATAAAGGTGAAGAGTAAAATTCATGCTAATAATTAAAAATGTTAGTTTTTCTATACTTAAGAATATGTTAAGCAGCAAGTAAAAAACATCATGACAAGAGAGAACACAAAGGAAAAGAAAAACCTTTATATTTTAGTACCTTTATCAGAAAATTTTTCCTGTTTTTTGAACAAGGAGCCTCACGTTTTCATTTTGCACTAGGTTCTGCAAAGATAATGTAGCTGGCCCTGTCTGTAGGACAAGGGATTTTAGTCTTGAGACTAGAGGCCCTAGAAGGTTCTGAGTACAGGAGTGACAAGATCTGGTGTAGGACCCTTCTGACTGCTATATTGATAATAGGCTGTATGGCAGAGATAGGCAAATCAGTTAGGGGCTACTATAAACACTAGAGCAAGAAACAATGGGGGTTTAGACCAATGTAGTTAGCAGAGGTGGTACAAAGCTGTCACATCCTGGGTGTATTTTGAAACCAGAACTGACAAAGTTTGCTAATGGATTGGATGAGGAGTATAACAGAAAAAGAGGAGTCAAAAATGACTTCAAGGTTTTTAACCCTGACAACTGGAAAGAAGGACTAGCCATGTAAGAGACAGGGAAGACTGTGGGAAGGGCAGGTTTGTGGGGTGCTAGATGGGGGCTTCCATTTAGATATTTTCAGTTTGAGGTGTCTATGAGATAGTCATGTAGAGAGAGCTGAGTGGGTGGTTGCATACACAAGCTGAAGGGGTAGGTCTGGGATCTGAGATATAAATTTGAGAGTTGTCAGTTGGTCTTATGTCAGATCATGAAGGGAATGAGTGCAGACAGTGAAGAGGTCTAAAGACTGAATTCTAGGGCCCTCTAATGTTTGGAAGTTGGGGAGATGGGGAGAAACCTAGCAAAGAGGATTGAGAAACAGTAGCCAGGGAGATAGGAGGAATACCAGGACAGGGTGGCCTAGAGGCCCAAATAAAGAAAATACTTCAAGGAGGAGGAAGTCATAAACTGTGTCAAATTCAGCCAATAAGCCAAGTCTGACTTAGCTGATTTTAGCAACATGGAGATCACTGCTGACTTTGACATAAGCAATTTTAGTGGAGTGGTGGGGAATAAAATCTTGTTGGAAGCAAGTTCAAGTGAGAATGGTAGAAAGGAATTGGAGAGGTGAATGGCAAAGTTTAAAAAGACTGATAATCTAGGACTGCACAGCCAGACTGTGAGTTCAATAATAAAACACTAAAATTCATTCTCCCCTTGTCTGGGCAGAAGACTACACTAATCTTTCCAGTTCTCCTTGGGGTCAGGCATAGCCATGAGACTAGGTTCTTTCTAATGGAATGTGAACTACTTCCAGGTCTGCCTTCTAACAGCCTCCTGGGCCTGCTCCTTCACACTCTGGCTTCTTTCAGTGGCTGGACGCAAAGGAAGACAATAAACAGAACCTCAAGATGACAGGAGCCTAGGTCCCTGAATGACCACACCAAGGACAGCTTCCCTGCTGACCCTGACATCCACCCAGGACTGTTTCAAGTGCAAGAGATAAAGTCTTGATTTGTTAAGCTGTTACAATTTCTGCAGCCGGTCAGTCACAGGTACACACCTTTGCACAGGGATGGAAGGACTGTGAGGAAGCCGAACCCTTCCTCAAGGAGAACTAGAAATACATGTTGACATCTAAACTATACATGCCTTCGGTAGTAGCCACGGTGGGGGTTTCTGCTGAGCTGATGAGCCAGCCCCTGTCTTGTAAAACTTAATCTCTGGGTGGGTATAAGTAGCTATGCTTGTTGACTGACCACCCGATCACACCCATGTCCCCTGCTCCCCACCCCAAACTGACTAGACCAAAGGTAGACATCTGAATCAATCTGGGCCGGTCAGATGGTCTCTCCCAGGAATTTACAATTGGTACTTAGCTGTTTCAGTTTGCTTGAAATGAGATTCTATTGACTGAGAGCAGAGTATGCTATTGTGAACTGTCTGGGCAGAAAGAGGAAGGGAAGAAAAGAAAAGGAGGGGGAGGGAGAAACTAGGTACAGGAGAGGGGAAGGAGAGGAAAAGATGATGCCTGGATTGCTGGCAGCTGTCCAGTTCTTGGGGCCAGTTTCTTACAGGGTCAGGGATGAAGTTCTACCCTTGGATTCCCCATTATCTGGCCAGTACATTTTTTCCTCATTTTGATGAAGCTCTTCTGAAGTGTTTTTATTTTTTTCCCTATTATTTGCAAATACAAGAGATTTGCTGATATCCTCGAATACAGCAATTTAACTTCTAGGAATTTATCCTAAGGAAATAACTAGTCAAGTGAACAAAGAGGTGTCTATAAGAAGCTTGAGGGTGTAGATATGGCTCAAGCGGTTGAGCGCCCGCCTCCCACATGGGAGGTCCCGGGTTTGGTTCCTGGTGCCTCCTGAAAAAAACAAAAACAAACAAACTCAGGGAAGCCGATATTAAGTGCTGGCTTCCCACATATGAGGTCCTGGGTTCCTCAAAAAAAAAAAAAAAAAAAAAAAAAAAAAAACAGCTTCATTGCAGAAATGTTCATAATAGTGAAAGTTAAAACAACCTAAATGTCCATCAATGTGGGACTGGTTACTTACACATTTAACAAATATTTATTGAGTACTTACTGTGTGCTAGTTGTTGAGGGTATCTGAATAGATAAAAGAGGCAAAACTCCCACTCTCGTGGAGCTTACATCAAAATTGAGAAATGGACCAATACTCATATAAAGTCATTAATTCATAATCAGGATCATAAGAAGAGCTAGAGGAAGCACCAACAATGAGCACAAAGGCCCTAAGAGGGAAGTGGATTTGGATTGTTTCACAGCCAACAAGAAAAGCCATTGTGGCTGAAGGAGGAGGAGAAGGATGAGATGAAGTTGGAGAGGCCAGCAACGGATCACGTGAAGGAGCGGTTCAACAAAGCCCAGGATGTGGGAGTTTGTGGTATTAAAAAGATCAGGGAAGTTAATAGGTTTGTACTTGAAAAGATGTCCATGAAGCTACGTGAAAAAAGGAGGGCCAAAGAAAAGCATTTGCAATGTGCTCTCTTCAATCTACAGGCTTCCTGATTGCCCAGCTGCCCAGCCCCACTTTTTCCCACCCTCCAGCATCCACCCACAGCCCCTTCCCCACCTCCAACTGGGTCTAATTCTCCTGTTATCTTTGTACAGCCCTGTGCACTTTCTTTTCACTGTGCTCAGTCTAGTGTGAAATTATGTATGTGCACGCGTGCACGTTTGTATTACTTTCTCTTCCCCTCCTGTACCAGCAGATCTGTGAGTGCAAGAACAACAGTTTTATTTTTTTTCATCGTTTGCCCTGTGCACCTAGCATACAGAAGGTGCTTGATAAATACTTGCTGAATGAATAAACAAATGAAGGTAACTTTCCAGGCACTGCACCAGCCATTTTGCAACCCGAAGGAACAGAAAACTAGGGAAGAGGAGCTCACTATGTAGTGAGCTTTGTGAGGTAGAAAATGAACACAACTGTGGGATGCTGGGACTCCCTGAGAAACACCCTTCTGCAGTGCTGGGGCCCACCTGCTTTCTGGACAAAGCATTAGACACCCCATTTCTCAGAACTCACCCGCAAAAAGGACTGCTTCTCTCCACAAGCTTTGCATGTCCATTTCAGACTCTTTTTCACCTATAAGAGAATTGTAGAAAAATAGCTCAGATGGTTATTTAAGAAAGGGTGGAACTGGAGCAAAAATGATAATAAAAGACCAACAGAGTACAGAAATAAACCAAGAAATACACGAAAATTTAGTATATTATAAAGGTGGCATTTTAAGAGTGAGTAAAGAACAAACTCCTTAATAAGTGATGCCGGGAAACCTGGCTATCCATAGGGAACAATATTAAGTTAGCGCTCTACCACTAGAGGTCTCAAAAAAGATTTCTTAACATTTAATTTCGATTCTTGATAAACTCACTAGACGGGTCCTCTCTTAACATGATAAAATGACTTGAAATCAGCCCTAAAGCTGATTTTTTTACAATGCTCATAAATCCCTATAAGCATTCCCATGAAAGTTGAGAACAAGACAAGGATTATCATTTTTTTTCTGGGTGTACTAGTCAATGGAATTAGAAAAGAGAGGGGAATAAAAGAACTATCATTATTTATAGATGAGAGGAATTTTTTTTAAACCTGAAAACCCAAGAGAATCAAAATGAAAAACTATTAAAAACAGCAAGACAATCCAATAGTAATTTTGTATAGTGCCTGGGTACAAAATTAATATAACTTCAAAAATTAAAATAGCCTTTATAAAAGCAAACACCTAGTTAGAAGAGATAATGGAAGAGTCCACTTATAAGAGCAAGAAAAGAAATGTTTCCAAAGAGACACCAAAGTAGGCTTGAAGAAATGGAATGAAATATCATGCTCAATGTCATGAAACAGTCCAGCTGATTCCTATAAATAGGATTAATATGATCCTAATACAAATACCACCAAGTTTTTGAGGGAGCTAACCAAAAGGATTCTAAGGAGGACAAGCAGCATCTACTAAAAAATTAAGTAGGTATATTCTATAACCCAGCAATTCTACTTGTTAGCATCAATCTTACAACACCATTAAAATGCTCTGGGTTTTCTCTGGGTACACACCCAAGTAAGAAATGCATTTTTAAAAAAAGATCTGGAATGACACACAGTAACTGTTAACTGGCCAGCTCTGGGGCACTGGAGAGAGATAATGTGGTATAACTTTTTTTTTTTTTGCAATTGCACATCCCTGGCTCTACCTCTGGATTTTAGTTTTCCCATCTCTGTGAAACGGCAATGATACCTAATCCATAGATTGTTGAAAGTAAATGAAATGAGATGTGTGAAATTGCCTGGTACACAGCAGACCTGCAATGAAACTAACTTCCTTCCCCAGCTTCTCCCTTTTGGTTTCAAATCATCTTTCATAGAACTGAAAATGACCACAAGAAGATACACTAGATTGTGTATTTTTAAAATTTAAGTTATTTCCACTTATCCTCAATTCCTAGAACACAGTTCAAAAAAAGGAAATATGTAAAATCAGTTTCTGCACCCTTTAAGTTTCAGCATTAAATGCATGCTTACAGGTGCAAATTTAACACTTTACATGACTTAATTTTTTTTTCTTTATTAGAGAAGGTGTGGGTTTACTAAACAATCATGCATAAAATACAGGATTCCCAGACACCACCCCATCAACAACACCTTACACTGTTGATGTGCGAGGTACACTGTAAGTTGGGTTCACTGTGTAGTGTAGTTGCATGGATTAAAAACAAATTTTTTTTTAATCTTACTACCATATATACAATCTAACATGACTTTTTATGATACATTTAAAATAAGTTTGCTGTTATTCTTTTTCAGGGCACAGGATATTAGAAGCAGATAACCAGGAGGACGATAGGGCTACCAGATGCAGTAAAACTGACAGCAGTGTTAGGTGACGCACTGCAGGGAGCTAGACTTTGGTCCAAAAAGGTATTCCTTATATAACACTCCCCACCTTCCTTCTTGAAAACCAGGCAGGCAAACAACGATTGAAAAATAACTACTATCTTGTTCAAAACACTCAAAGCGCCCTTTGTTTCTGCTTTGGAAACCAGGGGTCGAGTCCCTCACAAAGCGGATGAAGACGGCGGCAGAGCCGAGAGTAACACCAGAGGGCGCCCGGCGTCGACCAGAAATGCCTCAGTGGCATAACCACGCTTTCTTCTCTAGTTAGTCTAAAAAATTGTCAACTCCTTTACATTTAAATTGCGAAGGAGCCACTTTGGGGACGCGCCTCTGGAGACATGAGGCTGTCCTCAACCTAACTTCCCCAGCTCTCCGCTAGAACTCACGAGAGGCCGCCTCCGTGGAAACCCTAGGGCCCTCTGGTTTCTACATTTCTACATTTCACCACCAAGTGAAAAAGGGAAAACAGAAAGCCCAGAACAACGTTAAGAGGAAGCGACACCAATGAAAGCCGGGCCTTAGCACGAGTCATTGTCACTTCTCAGGGCTCCAGGCGCACCCCGTCACCACAGATGGCGGCGCCCGCCCCACCTGGTCAGTCTGGAAGAGGCGGCAGGAGCAGCACCGCAGAACCCGAACGCGCTGAGGTGGCGCCATCGCGGCCTCCGTCGCCGGCTAGCGTACGTTTGCGCACGCGCGCCGCGCTCCCGCCTGTTTTAGTCCCGCCCTCCGGTCGCCCTCCCGTTCCCACTCCACCCGCGCTCCGGCCTTTCTAGCCTGCGGCGCAGTCTCGGTGGTTAACTGACCCGCTCACGCCCGCGGAGAGCCCGGGTTTTCATCTCAGTTGCGGAGTCGAGCCTTGTAGTGATTCGAGGGTCAACCAAGTCACCGAGTCACTTTGTGATCCCGGGTCAGTTCCCTTTTCTTTCTAAGCCAGCGTTTCCTTTTGGGCTCGACGGGAAGATTGAAGGTTCAAGCGCAGGATCTCCAGCCTTGGGCCACAACGTTCCCGCAGCTTCTTCAAGCCGCAGACTAGGAAATGGAGGGGGCCTACCTGCCCCGGCCCACATATCCCTCTGAGGTCCGAGGTTGGGATTTGTAAGACATCTGGTCTGAGAGGGTCAGTTAGTTAACCTTTGAGTCAGAACCCGGAGGGCCGGAGAACGGATCATCCTGGGAAACAAAACTCACCAGCCCCCTGCTTCCGGGAGAGGGAGACGAGGAGGCAGCTGAAAACGAAAAACCAAGCTTTACTCCAACTCCGCCGAGGAAGCCCCACTCCGACCTCACTCTGGAAGGTGGAGAATCAAGACCCGCTTTGGGCAGAGAGGAATATATCACCCCGTCTTTTGGGACCCTAACGCCAGCTAGCCAAGACTTTGACACGTCCCTGACACGAAAAAATGTTCAATCACACTTGCAAAGAAATGCAATGAACATAAACCTTTTTTTCTTGCTTTTCATAATACAAAAAAAAAAAAAAAATTTTTTTTAAATTATAATACCGAATCCTGGAAACGATGGGGTGAGAAATGTACCTTCCTTTTGGATGTTGGTAGAATAGTGAAAAATGAAATAAGTATTCTGGAAAGCAATTGGGCAATTACCTCTAAGAAAATAATCAACAGGCAGATTTATTATCTGTGCATTAGTATACACTGCACAAATACTAAAACTGTAAAAAGTGGAAATAAGTGTCCTAAAGAGTGGTTGCTTAAGATAAATCAGCATCCATCATTATACAGTCATAACAAAGAGTTTGAAATGAAAATGCTGGCACGTGATGTTGGGGAGCAAGGAGGTTACCAAAAGGTATATAATCTGGTCTATGTTAAATGGGGCATTATTTGTTTCCCTGTGTGTATGTGTGTGGCAGGGTTCAGGTTATATATGATTTTAAAAATTTAAAATATTTTGCAAATTTTGTACAATAAACATATATTAGAAAACAATTTTTTAAAAAAAATTATGTTTGAGAGACTGAATATGCAAATAGAAAATGGCCAGGCTGTATATGACAATAGAAATCCGACCTATAGCCTCTGCAGCAACCAGTCAGTAAGGTCAAGGTTTGGTCAATGACTGCCAGTTTCACCTCCTTCAGTCTCAGAACCCAATCAGAGAAAGCCAAATATATTCCCCAAACCAATCACATTAGACATCTTGCTTCTAGTTAGCCCACCTCCAGCTCCTCATGCCAATAACCTCCAACCAGGGTATACCTGAAGTCTTTCCATTTTTTCACTATGATGCTCTCCCACTTACCTGGTTGCCTTTGATTCTCTGCCAAACCCAAGCAATGATGGCTGGTTCCTTTGCTATAGCAAGCTCTGAATAAATTGGCTTTGTTCTCATTTGGGTGGTCTTTGTTCATTTCTACATATTTGAGTTATTGTGGCTAAGAGCAGAAGGCAAAAAGTGTTTAATGAAAAGAATGGGATAAAATTTCATATATGGTATGAGCACCACTCTGTGACAACAATAAATATTATGTTCCCACAATTAAAAAAGAAACAATGGCAATTAAATACATGATCCTGGATGGGATCTAGCAAGGGGGTGGAAAGGCTCAAAGGGACATTGTTGGGACATATGAAAAAATCCGAAGTTTTACAGCAATGTTAAATTTCTTGAATTTGATAACTGCCCTTAAGTGGGTTACATAAAAACAAATTCTTTGTTTTTAGGAAATGCACATGACAGTTATTAACTGTCCAAGGAACATGTATACAATCAACACTCAGGTGTTCAGAAAATGTATTGATACATAGATACGGTAAATGTGACAAAATGTATCTGGGGTCTAAGGGCATTTTGGATTTCTCTGGGGTTTGTATTATTTTTGTAACTGCCCTGTATGTTTCAAAGTATTTCAAAATAAAAAGTTTATATATGTATTTAACACCAAAATACTGAGTCAAAAGTAGAAAAAAGTTGTTTTTCTACTTTTCTGTATTTTCCACCTTTCTGCAATAAGCTTGTAATTCTTTATAATTCTAACACACACACCCCCCTACTTGTTTGTTCTTGAAAATTATAATGATTTGATGATTTGGTACAATTTATATCACTTTGTAAGAAATTTTTAAATATACCATTATCCATATTTATCCAGAAGAAAGAATACATTTGAAATATTTATTTGTATTAACCATATATTATTTATATTATTCTGACTTTTTCATATCACCCCAGGTTGAATGAAAGCACTATTGTACAATTTTGTTCTTTTGTTATGTAAAGCAACAAGGATCCTTTTTATATTTTGTTTAATTTCTTTGGAATATTCACAAGTTTATACTTCTGTGTGGCATTTAAAGTATTTATCCAAATTCCAAGTTATTTCAAATCTTTTAAAATTGATTACAATTAATTTAAAGTTGGCAAATGTATGGGATTCTTAGGTGTATGTTTAATTATGGCCTAAGAACATAGTCCTTTTGGTATAAATCCTTTGGAATTTACTTTGAAATTATTTTATAGAAAAGCAAATGGGG
>PVKH010041797.1:0-10900 GCA_004027955.1 Chaetophractus vellerosus
GGCTTGCTCTTCTCAAGGCGGTCTGCCCGCTAGGAGAGGTGCTAGGAGAGGTCCCCGGGAACCGAACCTGGGACCTTCCATGTGGTATGCCGGCGCCCTATCCACTGGGCTATCCAGCCAGCCCCCTGGATTTTTTTTTTAAAGATTTATTTTTTATGTATTTATTCCCTCCACTCTCCTCCCCCCGCCCCCATTGTTTGTGCTTGCTGTGCCTGCTCGTTGTGTGCTCATCTTCTTTTTGGAGGCACCGGAACTGAACCTGGGATCTCCCATGTGGAAGGGAGGCACCTAATTGCTTGAACCACCTCCACTCCTTGCTTTTGTTGTGTTTTCCTCCCTGAGTCTCTTTGTTGCACCGTCTTTTTGTGTCAGCTCACTGCACCAGCCCATCATGTCAGCTCACCCTCTTGCTCATCTTCTTTAGGAGGCACTGGGAACCGAACCTGGGACCTCCCATGTGGTAGGTGGGAGCTCAATCGCTTGAGCCACATTTGCTTCCCTGAAAGAATTTTTAAAGCAGTGTAGAAACTCACTGTTCCTTACCCTGGAGCACGTGATTCACATGTGTGATCTTAGGCAAGCTGTTTAATCTCTTTAACTTGAATCCTTTGATTTGTACCTACCTCACAGGATTATTATAGTGAAGTTTAAATGAGATACTTTCATGTAAAATAGCATAGTGCCTAGACACAGGAAACTCAGTAAGTGCTAAAACCCATTATTATTGTGAATTCAGTACTAAGCCATGCAGGACCTGGAAAATTACTAAACCTCACAAGCTTGAGTTTCCACATGTATACAATGGAGATCACAATACCTGCTATCATAGAGCTGCTGTGATAAGTAACTGAACTCAGGAGCATTGAGTGATTAGCACAATTTTTGGTAGCTATTATTCAGAAGTACTTTAGCGAGAACCAACTGCATATGTGGTTGCTAATAGCCTTTCAGTGTTAAGACACAATTTTCTTTATTCCAATCATTATTTTCTTCTTATTGCTCATCCTTTCGTTAAAAACACCCTTTGTCATGCTAACACATACACATTTCCACAGGGAAAGAGACTTCCACCATATTTTCACTTTCTTGGCTTCTGACAAAAAAGCTGGGCCCTACCCTAAGACATTCCGTATCTTCACTTATATCTAAGTATTTTCTAGGTAAGAGGGCACCTGACTTTTAATAAAGACCACATTTATAAATCCTTCATTCTAACCACCATTAGTGCCAACACTTTTGGATCCTTTCACTTTTTGATCCCAGCCTTGCTTTCAAGCATTTAAAGAAAAGAACTCATAAACTGGAGAGCTTTTGAAAAGCACAACTTTCAATTCCAAAGAGAAATTAGAGGATGGGATCTTTGCTAGCTTTATTAGTGCTGAACTTGAAAAGGGAAAATACCATTAAGTCAAAATTGCCTACTTGATTGCATGGCCATAAGAATAGCGCAAGGTAATGCAATCGTGCTTTAAATTTAGAAATCCAGGGTCTGCCTTACACTGCAAAGGCAGCAGTGAATGACATTGCCATGTTTACTTTCAAGAAAAAAAAAAATCAGGTAACCTAGTCTTGACTTAAGCAAACTGTTTAGCATTCTGCAGGCAATCATGGAATGTGGACACAAAGATGAAATGACAATGTGGATATCCCAGCATTTGATTCTTTCCCTTCCCTGGCAATGTGACTTGTAGAGATACTGTGTAGTCTTGGCCTGTTTCTTCCATTTTTTATTTCGATTCCCTACCTGGGAGGGAAAGGAACAACACCTGGTTCCTACCTTAGGAGGATCAACAATACAACAGGTTTTAGCACTCCTGTGGTATATGGAAATAGCTAGTACCTGGCTACTAGGAGATTAATTTAGTGACCTGAACAATTTACATTCAATCAGCAATTGGGATGAGTGCTTATAATATTCAAAGCCTGACAGGGGCCGGCTGGATAGCCCAGTGGATAGGGCGCCGGCATACCACATGGGAGGCCCCGGGTTCGGTTCCCGGGGACCTCTCCTAGCGGGCAGACCACCTTGAGAATGGCAAGCCGCCATGGGCGGGCCAGAGCCGCCGTGGGCAGGGCAAAAAGCCGCCACGGGCAGGGCAGGTCGCCCGCGAATGGAGCACAGCCAGCCACCCGCGAACTGAGAGCCGGCCGTGAATGGAAGCAGAAGCCACCCACAAGCGGGGAAAGCCACGCCTGTGCAGTGACCAGTCTCGGTGCGTCGCCGCAGCGGGGGGGAGGGGAGATATGTAATAAAATAAATAAATCTTTAAAAAAAAAAAACACAAAGCCTGACAGTGGACATAGAAATGAACCAAACATGATCTCTTCCTTTTTAAGGAAGATACTATCTAGTAAATACAGTAATAATACAATATTGTATTGGTATACAAATAATTAAAATATAGAGTAGAATATGCAAGAGTCTATAGTGGGGGGCCGGCTATAGCCCAGTGGATAGGGCGCTGGTTCACCACATGGGAGGCCCCAGGTTTGGTTCCTGGGGACCTCCCCAAAGCGGGCAGACCACCTTGAGAAGGGCAAGTCGCCGTGGGCGGGGCAGAGCCACCGTGGGCAGGGTAAAAAAAGCCGCCATGGGCAGGGCAAAGCCACCACAGGCAGGGCAAGTCACCCATGAATGGAACAGATCTGCCCATGAACGGAAGTGGAGCCGCCTGTGAATGGAAGCAGACCCGCCCCGAACGGAGCAGAGCCGCCTGTGCGGTGACCTGGCTTGGCACGTCACCGCAACAGGGGGAGACAGAGTGGACACAGAAGAACGCAGAGAAATGAACACAGCAAGCAGAAAGGGGGGGGAGGTATGTAACCAAAAAAAAAAAAAAAGAGTCTATAGCGAAGGGGCCATTAAGATAATATGGCTCATAGAAGAGGAAGAGATTATTTTTAGCTGTGTGATGAAGGAAAGCTTCATGAAGAGGCGGTATCTGAGTTGGGTCTTGGAATATGGGTAAATACTGTACATGCAGAGAAGGGGTTAACATGTTGGTGGAGTAGTCTGATACAGAAGACAGTGTGTATACAGGTGCAGAATGGGAAACGTCTAGGTAGGCAGGGAACATTCTCTCCCAAGAAGTATGAGATCAGAGGGCTTATATTTCATGCTCAAAGGTTAGGGTTTTATTCTATAGCTGAGTGGTTTTCAACCCTGGCCTTTCCTTAGAATCACTTGGTGCACTTTTAAAATCATTGATACCTGAACAGGATCGTCCCCAGTCTTTGTGGGGCCTAGAGCAAGAGCACGAATGAGGGCCCAGAGAATCTGTCTAAATAACTGAAAGTTTTAAAGCATGCTACAGCTGAGGCCTGACTCTTGTTCCCCTCCCAGGGCCCACAGGATGTCCCAAAGGAGCCCCATCCTCCTCGAGGCCCACCCTGCTGCTAGGGGTCGGAGCAGCCACATGGATGTTCAGGGGCAGGGCAGGGCAGAAGACCGGGGAGTCCTGGGCAGTGGCTGAGCTGCCCCCAGCAGGGATGGGAACGACTCAGTCAAGCTTGCCAGGTGTCTGGGGAGGGCAGGGTCTCGTCACTCAGGCCTCACTTTTCTGACTGAGGATTGCCAGGAAGCTCTAAGTACCTCCTAAATTTAGACCTCTGAGCAGAAGGGAGGGGTGGAAGCACAGTTACTTGGGGAATACAGTCTGCCTACACTTCCTGCCACTTTGGGGGCTCTGGAGTGGCTGCCGTGAAGCTAAAGCACCCACTCCACTGATTTTCAGGGCAGACGCTGTGGATTTCATCCCCCAGCCCAGTCTTGCCCCCTTGCCTAGAGAACTCAGTTCAGTGTCTGCATCCCTTTGCCATATTTTGTGCTCAATTGGCTATCAAACTTTAAGACAACTTTCTCACAAGGTCGGGGAAAGAAAAAAAGAAAATGTCTTTGTATTTAGTGTTTGTGATTTTAGGGGCATTGTTAGGTTCTGGGGTAGGGGCCCCTCTTGGCCAGGTCTGAGGGTTATGCTATGTCTGAACCCAACTCTAGATCTACTGACCCAGACCTGGGTCAACAGGCTCCATGGATGATTATACTACATAGGTAAGGTTTATAATCACTGCTAAAAATGGGGAAGGTTGTTGTGTTTCTTTTTTTGTTTTTAAGCAGAGGAGGGATCCTATGTGATTGATACTTTAGGAAGTAAATAGAGGCAGAAGAGAAAATGAATGGAAAGGCAGTTGGATTGAGGCAGGGGGACAGTGGGAAATCTTCAAGCAAGACAGATGAAGGGCTGAACTGAAGGAGGGGCCATGGTCTACGAGGAGAGGATGGACCCGAGAGGTATCTAGGAGACCAAATCAGAAGTGCTCCGTGGTCTGGGCGAGAGGGAGTTGAGAGGTTTCCGGCAGTAACGGTGGGCAGATGGAATTGCCTGTCACTGCATCAGTGAAGGCAAAACTCCTGGTGGCTCCCGCCTGAACTGTGCATGAGCTGTACAACACGCACCTCCTCGCGACAAGAAGCCCAGCCCAGCGGCCAGCGGCCCTCTTTGTCACTTCACTGCACAAACACAAGGCATTAATTCACCACAAGTTTCAATTGTCTACCAAATAAAAAAGCAGTTTTCAAAAGTTAAATCAAAAGGTGTGTTTTTTTATATATATTCAGTTTTCAGTTTTCCCATATTTTAATTTGGTTTTGAAGGTATTTTTTTGGTAGTATTTTAAGGTACTTTCTTTAATGTGACATAGTAGAAAATATTCGCAGAACCTATCTATAGGAGATCTCCTCTCTGCAAGGAACATTTTTCAGATGGGAAATTGTTGCAGCGCTGAACTGCCAAAGAGACAGCTGAAAAAAAATGGGTCATGCATTCATCTTATTCTAGGACATAAGCTGCCAAGCAGTTCACTGCTCATTTTTGTCCTCTTCTCGTAAACAAGCTGCGTTAACAAGTTACTTTAAAAAAGAATACTAATTTCCCTAGTGAATTACACAGGAAAGAATTCAGTGTTCCCTCCAGAGGACTCAAATAGTTGTTTGTTCCCAGAGCTCAGGTGTGGTAAAATAGCTGATGGCTAAAAACACATGCTGGGCATTGGCCAGCAGGCGAGAGCTTCCTTTCCACTCCAGCCCTGATTTCGCACATTGGTGTGCAACTCATAGCTTGCCTAATGGGGGAAAAAGAGGACTTGACTTTCAATTTCAGTTTAATTACACAATCTATAGTGCCTCATGGAAGGATTTAGGGGCAAGATTGAGGTTCAATATCCTCCATTTTACATTCCTTTCTTAGAAAGAACACTGTATTGATTATCCAAATAGAGTTTTCAAAAATGTTTCTCAAGAGCCAAATTCTTCTGGTGGCAGAGTGATTTAAAGAAAGGAATGATTTCATTTTCTTAACTCTTTGTTAAAATTTAGATAAATTAGAGGTGTAAGGTGCCTCTTTGAATTGCATTGCCAGTTTATTCTTACCTTGAGAGCGAGACATGTACCTCCTGATCTGGGAGATAAATAAATAGAAATTCCATTGTAGAATTAGAGATCTCAGCTGGCAGACACATTGAAAAATACCATTATTTCTTCTGAGAATGGCTGTATAACTAATATAAGTTAAGCCTCTTCCCTATCTATATTAAATTCCAAGAAATTTTACTCTCTTATTGGGACTGGAGATCATTATGATCTTATCTGGCACCAAATCAATGCTTAAGATTATGAGTAAATATTTTGTGTTCAATTGGCTTAGCTAAATACAAAAAGACAGAAAATAGAGGAAATGAAAATCTGCCAATCAGACGTGGGGGTTATATATTTGTTGACCAACTGCTTTAACTTGTTAAGTTAATAAAGAAAGTAGGTCCCTTTATAAAGAAAAATATTCCCTATGCGACTTAAATAAATAAAAAATGGCAGCAATAAACTTTTGTGATTAACTGTTGCTCAACTTCACCGAGTCACTTGAGTATGTACAAATAATTGAAAATATAATGATAAAGAAACACAGCTTGAATGGCAAATAAACTATTTGAAGTGGCTAACTGAATTTGCTGTTACACAATGATGGCATTTTCAAGTATTAAGATGGCTGCTACTGTGAGTGACTGTTGACAATTACATTCCAAAGCAAAATGGCATCTGATAAGCATTCAATTCTTCCTACTGAATTTAGAGTATAGTAGGTTAAAGCTTGATGGGTTAGAGGGCATCTGGCACATATTAAGTAAAGCTAGAACTTAATTTGGGTGGAATGACAGTGGGGACTAGAATTGGGATTTATTTTGGAGTGCATTAGGGGGAAAAAAACCTTGAAAAAATGTACCCTTAATTGGTATAAATGTAGATTTACCACTTTTCTCCTTGGCAAGGGTGAGTTATAATTTATGTCAGAAGAGAGAAAAAAGAGACAGATATTTGTCTCTGTGAGTGAAACCTGAGCCTATTTTGCCACAGGCCAGCGTCTGCATTCCCTGGTCTAGTGACACGGGCAGCATTTGGAGGAAATGCAGTGAGACTGGCTACTAGAGACCAGGTGGGGGTGGGGCAAGATATGATTTTGGTGAATACCTCCCTTGGTTTGTATGTGTGGCTGCACATTTCAAGCACCTCAAACAGTTATAAATCACTCCATCCACCTGGAAATATGAAAAAGTAAATCCATAAAATGGTTGAGTAAGAAAACAGCGAAACAGATCGGAAGGAGTTGGCTGGTTGCGAGGAGCTGTGAAAGACTGGAATGAAATCTCTGTTTCCGCTGCTAGGGG
Source organism: Chaetophractus vellerosus (assembly GCA_004027955.1). Classification (NCBI taxonomy): domain Eukaryota; kingdom Metazoa; phylum Chordata; class Mammalia; order Cingulata; family Chlamyphoridae; genus Chaetophractus; species Chaetophractus vellerosus. The sequence continues at coordinate 6,718 of PVKH010041797.1, forward strand.
TTCAGTTCTTACTGTTTGGGAGTGAGTGACGTTCTGCTGGGTGAATTAAAACTTGGGCAAATCAAAGAGAAGAAAGTCACCTTAGTGAAGGGAAAAGTAGATAAAAGTATTTATTTGCAGCCATGATAGTATCTATACAAGGATCACGATATGGTCAGAGGGACACTTACAAGTCAGAACTGGCAGGGTTCTACTTCTTTGCTATTTCCCGGGTTTGCCATACTTGGGAACGGTGGGGTAGAGGGAAGGAATGGGGTTGGGGAGACCAAGATAGAGACCGATCAGCCACATATGATGAATTTATTTGTTCTCAGAACTAATTACACGTATATGGCTCATATCCAAGAATTAGCATTGTCCTTTTTTGCATTTAAAAATGCCTAATTATTAACATTTAAAGCAAAATTTTATATTACAGTTTATGAAAAGCAAAAAGATACCTGGTTGATGATATGTTCCTGGATTTTTTCTCTAGTCACTGAAAGAGAAAGCAGAAAGAAATTTAACATTAAAGAATGAAAAATGAATAAAATGCAGTGCTTGATTCTGTTCTGTTCTCATTCAAAACCCCAAGTGTAGCCATGGGCTTTCTTTTTGTATCACAATATGGACATTTACAATCACTCCAATGATCGGAATGAAAAACAAAGTCAAAACTTAAACAAACCACATTAGACGAAGATAACAGAAAATGGAGTGAAATCCAGGATGGGTGATACAGAATGTATTAAACTTTGGCAGAGAAATGACGATGAGATGAAAAGGACCAAAGAGAAATTTGAATAAAGCCAGTCAAAGGTTTCAAAACAATGACGACCTGTTCAATGATAATACTAACACTGAGCTCATAGAACCTTGGAGACCGAAGGAGACTGAGGTGGCAGATGACAGAAGGGCTACTATTTAAAACTTTTTCTTACTTGTGAAGATAATGATGCATTATTATACTTTGGTGTTAAAGTACTTCCAGATATGTAGACCATCTTTGGAAGATTTATAATCATCCTAAAAGCAGTGGGAAGCCAGACATTAAGGGGATTTAGGCAGGGGCGGAGATAGGGACATTGCAGTAGATGGTCAGCTTTGCATTTTTAAAGGACTACTCATCTCTGGTTGCTGAGGGAGAGCAGGCTGGAGGGGATGGCAGGGGTGGCAACTGCTCTTCAAATCTCAGTTTTGTTTCCTTTGGACCAAGGGAAACCTGATGAAATACAATTAAATAATTGTAACCTAATAATGATTCAAAGTAATTAAATAATTGTGACCTAATGTAGCAGCCCATTGGAGTCTAGAAAATGGAGTGCATGACAACCTGGTATCTGATTACTGATCTGCCATTTACTAGGTGTTTGATTTGGGGCCAGTTACTTAGTGCTCTGGCCTGCACTATAACAAAGAATTGAAAATATATGCCTCTCTCCAGATTTGTGAGGATTAAAAGGAATAAATATGAATATTGCAGGCAAACAATGAGAGAGGGGCAGTCCAGGCAATTGGGACAGGACAAGTCTCAGAGGCAAGAGAGAACAGGGCATGTTTGAGTAAATTGTGAGAAGTTCTGAGCAGTTCAAGGATAGCAGGTGGCCTTGGTAGGCTTTGAACTTGAGGCAAAATGGGGAAGGGCTTTGCCGGCAGTGGGAAGCCAGCAAGGGCTTTCCAGGGGGAAGATGAGGTGACCAAAGCTGTTCTTTAGAAAGAAAAGTTGGGTGATGGTATAGAAGATGGAATAAAAGGGAATGGGAATGGGTGGATTGGTGGTAAAGAAACCAATGACCACATGCAGTGTCCAGACAGCAGTGATAAAGGTGTGAGCCAAGGCAGTGAGAGTGGCAGTGGAGGTAATGCCTGGAGCAGGTGGCATTTCTGAGTTGGGTTCTGGGATTGATTAGACATAGGAAGTATAAAAGCAGAGAGCAAGGACAACCTTCAGGATTTTTTGCTAGGGGATCTCATAGATCACAATACTACTAAAGTTATGATTGGAGAAGGAACACATTTTAAGAGGAAGTCACTGAGTGTGGCTTGGGCCCATGTTAGAATGAAGATATTTGGAGGTTCTGAAAACTGACATGACAAGTCTGACATTCCAACTACTTCTAATGCTTTGATTTGGCTGTTCCTCAAGGGGCAGGGGAGAGAAGTTCTTGCTATGTACCAGGTAGGTCCTGTGAGAGGAACATCACATACATTAAATCTTTGGAACAACACTGTGGAGCAGAGACTATTATTTCTACAGTTTTAGATTAGGGAACTAGGCCTTAAGTAAATTAAGAAAAATTCCCGAGTTTACATGGACTCCGGAAGTTCTAAGGTAAACGCTGCTTCTCTTGACACATAGCAATAGATGATTTTCAGGATAAAACCAGTCTTTTCTGTCTGATATATTTGGGCCTTGTCTTTCCAGATATTGATTAGATGAGAGAACTAGAAATGGGAAAAACTAAAACACTCCATAAAGTTGTTGGATCAGCAGGTTAAGTGGAAAACAAAAATAGCTACCCCAGAATCCTTAAATTTTAACCTCATTATCATCTAATTATATCTTCAAAAAACAATATGGAGAAGAATAAGCCTCTGAGCAAGGTCGAGGACATTGTTGTTTTGGCTTACAATGAAGGCAGTTTTGGAAAACACTGTTGTCTATTCATGAACTTTAGTAATGGAAGTTATAGAAATAACCCCACCCCACCCCCACCAACATTTGAGTAGACCTATTTCTCTAAGATTTACAATGCCAGTCTAATTGCCTCAAGTTCTCCAAACTCTCTTTGTGGTGGAGAGTCACTAATCCCTCATTGTAAGTAGTTTGAGTAATCACTTGAAGTTGAATAAAACTCCAGGGGATGTTCTTTCATTGCCTAAACAGTTTAAAGCAGCGGTTCATAACCTTTTTTGGGTGACATGCCTTTGAAAATCTAAGAGCAGCTATGAATCGCTTCTCAGAAAAATGCCAACACACAGCAAAATGTGCCCATTTTCAGGCAATTAACAGACCTCCTGAAGCCATGCACATATTTGGAAGAATCTGTCATTTAAAGTCTATTTTGAATGGTAGGTCCCAGCACATGAAATAATTTCTCAGATTCCAGCTCTTCTGCACAACCTTCTAGACACCCCAAACAGTAGATTCATTAGCATATAGCTGTCTCCTGTATGTTCATTCCCCAAACAAATGTGTTAGATACTTCCTAAACACAGGGTGTGCAAAGTCGTATACAGCAAAAACAAACAAACAAACAAACAAAAAACGATGTATACAGTAAGGTGCCTGCACTCAGGAAGGACACAGTCAAGTGGAAGAGAGATAAGTAAAGAGATAAATTGCAACACATCATGAGTTTTTGGAGGTATGAATGGCATGAACCCAGGAGCACAGAGGAGAGCCACTAAGGTAACTGATCTTGGGGAACAAATAGACTTCTGGGGGTAGGGGGTGGGAGGGGGGAGAGTGGTGGTGTATGCTCCTATTGACTACAGTTTTACTCCTTTTTCACTTTATGGAGAAATTCATCATGAACAACCAAAGATCACTATTTTAATTATTTATTACTAACCTTCTGCTTAATAGAGTATAAGAATGTATTTTAGAATTAGGCTTGTTTGCGCAGATGCTTAGAGATACGGTGAATACAATAATGTAAAAGTAGATTCAGAAATAGGACGTGTCCTTGGGATGTGGGCACTGGAATAATGTGAAGATGAAACTTGAATCAGACCTTCAAAAATGAAGAGAATTTGGACAGCATCATGAAAAAGACTGGTCTGAATAGAGGAGAGGATTTAAGGCGAAACACGACTGCCCAAGTAGGTTTGGATGACCTGGAAACAAATCAGTTGCCTTTATGTTTGAAGCAATAAACAGTTGGGAGCAATTCTAGTTTCTTCAGCAGAGGTGGGACATGGAGGAGGATTTAATTGATGGAATAGATTAGATGAAGTAAGGAGAGAAATTGGAGACTGGGTAGGCGACTTCGGCAGGGTGGATAAACTCAGTGAAGGTTGAGGCCTAGACCAGGAAGGTAGAAATGGAAGGAAGATAAAGAGGAAAATCAGAGAAGGATGTTGAAGAAATGTTTGAGAGAAATGGATAACTAAATGGATATAAGGAATAAAGATGAGAAGGTCCCAAGTGGCTTCATTTATGTTTTCATTCAGTAAATGATCCTCTACCATGTGTTATATA
>PVKH010041798.1:0-10898 GCA_004027955.1 Chaetophractus vellerosus
GCCCTGTCTCCTGCACCCATGACTCTTAATAAGCACCTCCTGGTCTTGCTGACACACAGCAAGTACCAGGTGGGGAACCATTCTTCTCTACTGTAGAAGCGACCATGCTTTAGGAGTGAAATGAAGCCCCGCTTCAGGCAAAGTAACATGTGATGCTCACACAGCTGGACTGAACCTGAATATAAGAGTAAGAGCAAGGAAGGGAGGTTCGGCACAAAATTGTAATGCAGTCCTGAAGATAGGATCCTAGAGGTTCCCATAGTTGTGTTCTGTGGGCTGGGAGCTAACTGAGCCTCAAATGTTACTGCACCAGAGTGGTGCTTCCCTAGGGCCTGCTCTGTTTCCTGGACCCTGTGACTCTAGAAGAGCAACTGTGGCTTCTTTGGGCCCCAAACCTTATTCTTTACATTGTCTCTCCCAAAAGGGAACTCTGTGCCCTCAGCTCACCTGGGGCTCCCAGAAATAGGCTAAGGCCCCTGATGGCAGCTGGCAGCTGAAGGTCACGGGAACCTGCAGACCCCGGTCAACGGGCTCCACGTAGCTGGGGCCAGTGGTCCTGAGCAGCCCCTAGGTTTGATTGATGGGGTCTATTGACAAAATGAGCAGGGGGGTAAACAGATGCTCAAAGATTTTTTCTCAATTGTGAATTGTACCTAAGAAGGCTGAACTACAAAAGATATTCTCTACCAGTGAGAGTTATCTCTACAGAAAAAAAAAATCAAGCTGAAGCAATTCTGAAAGGTTACTTGCTATGAAAAATGTACTTAACCAACATATATGCATATAGGAAAACTATTAACACTGCCATCTTTAATTACAAAGATGAAATATATAGACAATACATTCAAATTTTATTATGCACCATTACATTTTTTGCATGCTTTAAGATAAAAATGTTAGATGATATGGTAAATTAGCAAAAATGCAAAATGGGAATTTAAATCCACACAGAGTCTGAATATCTGATGCAAAATCACATTAAATTCTGGTCTTCTGTGGAATAAACAATTTGTTGTATAACTGGCGAATTCCTTTATTTTTGGTTTGCACTCATATCAGTTTTCATTTGATGACTCCGCTTTCACTTGTTCAAGGGTTTTCAAGAGTATCCTTGTGTACCTTTGTAGTCCTAAATGTCAATTACCTTGCAAAATTTGAAATAAATTTCTTCAGCCAAGTTTGAATCGTGTAGAAGGTTAAAATACATCATTTGACCCTCAAAGCAATAACACAAGATTTCAGGAGGAAATCCAATTATTCTATGCAAGGAAGAAATACTACCTTTTTGGAAAAAAATAATTCAAAAATTTTAGGATGTGATTGAAAAATAAGAAAAGAAAACGGGTTTTCAAAGTTTTAAATTGCCAAGTACCCAGCCAGAGTATTGGTTTTCTGCAAATCCACAATTTTGTTCATGGCATATTTATACTGGGCACAGTGTAAGAGAGGACTTACAAATTCTCATTCATACGATGTCATAAGGGTACAAAAATAGGTTTCCTTTGCTTCTTATTCTCTCATTACTTATATTTTGTGCTTAAAACAAAACATAGCAAATGCAAAATATAAAAATAAACAGTGTTCCCGGCATTGGGACAATATGGATGAAAAAAGTATAAATACAAAATGAGAGAAATGTAAACTCTAAAGTTTTCACAGAACCATTAATTCCCTTCTGCACATAATGGAAATATTTAGGATTATCAGATAAATTTTTGAATATACATTTTTCTTAACAAGAGAGAAAAGGTTGGGCACACTCAAGTTTTGATAATAACCTTAACTTTTCTCTTTTTCAAATTATGCTATTTTGATCCAAACTGAAAACTGCATCAATATTGATCTTGCAGTTAATGAAAAATAGCCCTCTATTGTTATTTCATAACTAGCAGGGTTTGGATAATGATATTTCATTTAAGTGCATTTCACTGCCTAAACTCTGTTATGAGTCAAAGGATTTTGTTGTCTTCTGACTTTTATTGTGCTACCATTCCAGGATGCTTCAAACGACTGCCTATTTTATCTCCGAAGGATATGGTATAAAAGGTATCAAATAAAGTCTACCAAGCTCTGAGTCTCTTAAGAAGAAGCCATCAGAGACTCCAGGAATGGCATCTTCAAACAGTATACCCTCAGGCTTGGTTTCTAAGCTGAAGGCAGATATACAACTTCAGACTTTGAAACTTTCTAGAATAGTATCTTAAAGATTGCAGAGGCAGTGTGTGAGAGTGTGTGGCATGGAATAGGAATGGAGGAAAGAGAGATGGCCACGTAGGCTGTAGGAGATGCCATTGACCACACCGCCTTTGATGGGAATGGGAGGAATACTCCTATTTTCAGTTCACTCTGGGATCCCTGTTGTCCTGTAGAAGTCAAAGCTTTTCTGAATTTTTCTTGGGAAATGTGGGCCTAGCCACACCCAAAAGGCCAAGCTCGAGTCAAATATTAAGACCTTCCCATCCTCGCCATGTGCTCATATCCTTTTGACCTCCACCTCCTCCAGCCTAGTTGAAAATAAGATGGAATAAGTAAAAATAAAGCTGCAGGAATAATCTCTTCCATTTTATTTGGAAAATAGAATGTCAAGGTAAGATCTCAGGGGTGGGTTGAAGGGTCCTTTTTTTTCTCTCTCCATTCAGGTCTCCAGTGTCTAATAATCCCTGCCTGGCAAGATACCCAGAGATCCCATTTTAAAATTACTAATGGGGAACCAGCTGTGGCTCAATTGGTAGGGCTCTGGTTTACCACATGGGAGCCCCGGGTTCGGTTCCCAGGGCCTCCACGAGAAGGCAGGCTGCCTCGAGAAGGCAAGCCGCCACAAGCTGGCAAGCTGCCGTGAGCAAGCAAGACACCGCAAGTAGGCAAGCCGCTGCGGGAGCTGACTTGGCGGGATGCCACAGCGGCGGGAGACAAGCAGACACAGAAGAACGCAAAGCAAATGAACACAGCAAGCACAAGCAGCAAGAGGGGGGGGGATATATAAATAAATAAAAATAAATCTTTAAAAAAAAGTAAAGAAATAAAAATTACTAATGTAGCTCGTAGGGGCTATATTTCAAGGGCACACCTATTTTCTCAAATCCTTTGACATCCTTGATCAACGTATTTCTCTCTTCATAGCCACTCACCTCCACAAATACACATGCACGTGTACATACTTCTCAAGGGATCTTATCGGAGCACCTCATTCTGAGGTTAGAAGGTGGGGTCCTCATTAAACTGAAGACAAGAGGCAGCAGCTTGGACAAGGACTTGCTATTGACAGGCTTCCGAGTGTGTTTGTCTTTCTACGAGCTCCATACTAAACTCCCAGGCCCGCAAAACACACCTTGTGACATATTACCTGCCTAAACCTTTTGTATTTGGGGTCTTTCCTTTAGACACAATCATACCCCAGGATTAGTTGCTTGAGAATGCAATACACTTTTCTTCACCTTAAATATGTCTTTGGTGTGACAAAGTCTGGTTCTTTGAAATGGTGATGGGCCAAAAAACAAACGAACCAAAACAAAAAACACCCCTGACATTGATGGGAAGATGTGGCTGGCTGCTGGGAAATCCACCATTGCTCCTTCTTTCCCATCAGATGATATTATAAATGTGAAGGCCATCAGGCCTTTCTATCTGTCACCCCAGTCAATGCCAGGCCTGATTCAGCTGATCTGTCTGATCTTACCACTCTTGTGAAACAACAGACTGCCTTGAAGAAGACTACCTTCCCTGACAGAGGAAACACTGGTCTTAAGTATGCACAAGTTCTGTAACTCTCCAAATTATAAACAATTAATTTGTAAATGGGACACATAGTAATATCCTTTACCTATCTGCCTGCCTGCTGACCTTATCTGGACATTGAGATTTACCATTTGTTATTCAAGGACATTTTTCTCTATCATGCAGTTTAAACAATGTGGCTTGTATACATTCAAGAAACCTACCAACTCAGTTATTCATGGGTTTACATTCTGACAAGAGTTATGGGGAAATTTCCCATCCCAACTTTTTGGATAAAACTGAGTTTCCCCAATCTAATACACAAAACCAAATAGCATGTAGTGATAATACCAGAGCAACAGATAAATTAAAGTTTAGACTAAGACCTGAATTGGTTCTCTGTTGAGTTTCTTATCAGTGAAGTATCCTGTATCTCCCATATATGACCTATGGATAATCACTTTCAAGTTTCATGCTGCTATCAGGCTACCCTAGAACCCTGAAGAAAATACCAAGTGAAACAGGTATTTTCTAACACCACTCGAAAACTCATTCACTCATTCCACAAATATTTATTAGGAATTAACTATGTGAATGCACAGATGCTAGGGATCCGTCAGTGAACAAAACACCACCAAACAAAAATCCTTGCCTTGTGGCAGTTACTTTGCAGTGAGATTCTAAAATACACCTTCCTAGAATATTAGGAAGACTCTTCTAATTTTCTTGAAGCCTCAAATTTCAAGATGAGAGAAAGGATGTTGATAGTGAAATTTCTGAGTTGGATTAGTGGGAGGAATAGGAAACTTTCCTCCTTATTTTAAGAGTGGAGAAAGCCAAGAAGCTAACTTTTTCCCAGCTGGTAGAAAAGAGGGCAAGCAGCTTGGAGATTTAGTCATTCAACAAATATTTATGAAACAACCACCATAAGATATTCTGATGCACTAGCTGAATAATTACTTTCTAAGACAATACACCGCCCTCACCTGATATGGGCTCTGGTTTGTAGAAGTTACTCCAAGTATGGGCATATAAAAGTTACTTCATGTGTGGTGTTAACCAGTTGGGTGACAGTTCTGTAAGAATAACTGTGACTTTTATTTGAACTACAAGTGAATGCATTTTTGCCACTGAGCATATTCTGCATCTTTTAATGCTACCTGCAATAAAGTACTATAGGAAATTTACTTCTTAACATGATTGACGGACATTATGGAGTTGGGTCGTTGTAGAGCTGTCTACAGCAACAAGACTCTTGATATCACTGTAATACAAGCTGTGGCCTGACAGGCTAAGGGCGAGCTGCTCTTACCATGACCGAGATGTGGAGGATCCTCAGCTCCTCTTCTGCTGATTCATGCTGGGGCTCTTCAGTTGGCTCTTGTCCAGGCAGGCTGGGGACCCCGTCCTGATGATGGATGTGAAAAAGCAAAGTGCCATTTTCTAGCCACTGCTGCCTCCAGCGCACCAGAGGGATGTCCTCTGTGTTCCCTGAGATCTCTGTAGGACAGACACCAAAAGCACTGGTGAGAATTCAGACGGAACCAAGTTTTGCCATCTTCCTCTTCCTAGACACTGGTACCAATTAGTCAGTTTCAGCTGAAGGCACAAAGGGGTTTTAATTCTAATTAGGTCAGGCTTACTGCTGCTCCGAATCTCAAGGGAGAGAAGAGACCCTGAGAAGAAGAGAATTATCCACCACAGGTCTTTCCACTATAAATCTAGTGAGCCAGATTCTTACCCATTGAGAAAAATACCAAGGTGAAAATCCAAGTTCTGCCCTTTATTTCTATGATCAATAACATCCTTCACACAGCACAGTTGGAATATCTGCTAGCTCCCCGAGGTAAATGCAAGGTTGTTTGCCTCTTGGAAATTTGAAAGTATGGTTTTCCCGGCAATTACTACTGGACACACCGGTGAATCTACCAAGAAGAGAGTTGGTAATTACTGTGCGGAGAATGGCATTTATTGGACAGTCTTGGGCGGTGACTGCAGAGCAGCTGGGGCTGACAGGTTACTTCTAAAACCATAAACATTTGCCGCAGAGTGCACTGAAGGTATTTGGTAAGTTTGTTGTGACAGGGAGAGAAATGCTTTTAATCCCCTCTAATTTTCCTCTTTAGTTTTGCAGAGCACAGGGGTGATACATATGAGGGTGGTGAAGGGTTGAGCCCTTAGCCCAGACACGGCATCAACTTGCTTCTCAAGTTGGACTTGATTTATTGGACTATTGCCAATAAATTAATAACAAAGTACTGAAAACCTGCTCTGCAGCTCTCCCTGGAGTACCCGCTAAGCTGGTGTGGCAGAAATGCACTGTGTATATGTCTCTCTCTTATTTTCTTAAAGCATATCACATCAAAACATTGAAACACCTCACAGTAGAGTAAGCTGATTAACCCAGCCTTTCCGGAACTTCATTTGATCCCCAAACCATTTTTTTGCTTAACAACTGTTACCACCCTAGGGAATATTCTGCTGAATATGCTTTAGCAAACCATTGCTTTATATATTATTTTTAAGGCATGGCTTCTTCTCCCAAAATTTATCATCTTTGACCAAAAAAAGAAAAATTCCATGGACATAAAAAAGATTTAACAAGACATATTTAGAATAGTATTCTCATCAAGTACCGAGCTGTAAAGAGGAAAGCAATTTTAAATATTTATGGGGTTTGCAAATATCTTTCATTATGTGTGGAAGGCACAAATGATGTCCTGCTTTATTTATGTATGTATGTATTTATATATTTATTTAACAAACATATACTGGGACTTTATTATGTGCTAGGCACTATTCTAGACACTAGGATACTAATCTAAACAAGGCCCTCAACTAGTGCTCCAAACCAGCCCAGCATGAGTGAATGTGGCTAGTGTTATACCAGGTGCATGACTAAGTTTGTGGGAACACAGAGGAAGCCAAGAGTCAGTTGGCCTGATTAGAGGGAGAGGGGGGGAGGAGAATGGACTTCTCAGCGTAAGACGATAGGAGCGCAGGGCCTTGAAGGGTGAGTGGCAAGGCATACAGGAAGCGGTAGGGGATGGAGGGTGTCGGAATGGAAGATCCCCTGGATTTTCACAGGAAAAGCCCCATTTAAGTGGGACTGGGCTTCTTGAGTCCACCATTCCACTTCATCTCAGGCCCTCCATTCACAAATCCCATTTGACCGCACTTCACCACAGCCAAGCACAAGGCAGATTACTCCTGGGAAACACACACTCCTCCCTCCAGTTCCTTTCCTGTCGTGGCAATAGAAACCAAACTCCATCTCCTCTCCACAGACATAAAACTCCACAAGCAGCAACGGCTCCTCACAGAGCACCTAATGGCATAATTAAATTAACCAGAGTGACACATGTCCAGCCTCCAGCCGCCAGCCAGCACAGCTTCAACCCAGCCTGGGGTTTATTCTACATATGTCCGGCTGCCCCTCCAGCCCTTTCTGTAATTATTCTGAAGGAAACCAGCACCTCCTACCTCTAAAGAGCTTAGCAAACCAGAGTTTTATTTCCCAGGAGATCCTCATCATCTAGGTCAGGCTCATTACCTCTGTTTTAACTGTGGAAGCAAAGACAAGTAAATAGCTGGACCGAGGTCACCCCAGCCTGATAAGAGCAGGGACCAAGACTGACAGACTTCTGTCAGATCCTCTCCACCCCAACACACATCAGGCAACACGACCTGAGAACAAGCACAGAAAAAGGAAGCACTTGAGTGGAAAGTTCATCTGGCCTTGTAGGAGCTTTTGTGCTGCAAGATTTTATTTTATTTTGCCCAAGATCTTAGTATTCCACGACATTTTTAAAAATTGAGATACAAGTCACACGCCATACAATGTACTCTTTTAAAGTGTACAATTCTGCACTTCTTAGGAAATTCACAGAGTTGTGCAAACATCACCAATATCTAATTCCAGAACATTTTCATCATCCTCTAAAGAAACCCTACCTCCATGAGCCATCTAAGAAGATTTTTTTGAGGGAGATGGTGCCCTGCTCCAAGGTGTGGTGGGGTTTCAGCAGAGTTCTCCCACAGGGAGGCTGGCTAAGAGCACAGAGTCCCTGACCTTGTCCCCCAGGTCAGCTCTCTGTGCCCCTCTGTGAATTATTCATGCCCATTGCTATAGACCATGGCATCTTGATTCTGCCCGGAACAGATTCATCATGAAGGGCCGAGGGTGGAGGAAGGAGGGCACCAAGCCTGCCAAGAGTACCCATTATTTTTCAGATTCAATATAATTACAGAATAATAGCTTCTCCCTCTCCTGGAATGATTTGACATGGAAGAGCTAAAATGCTCAACCGAAAACTTATTCACTTATGTTGCATTTGGCCTATGCCAACCAATGAAAATCCACGCAGGGCACAGTAAGTGTCTTGTGACTTTCTCCGCCAATGTGGCTGAGATCAGAACTTGGATCGTCAATGTAATCAAGTTGGTCTGGATGTCAGCAGGATATCTCAAGGAGAAGAAATGCTCAGAAAGCACTTTACCAATGCAAGCCTGTCCTGAGACCATCTGGGGAGCAAATCTGGGAGGTGATAAAATGATTCTCCAGGCCAAGACCTCCTGCAGATGAGGTTCAGGCAAAGCCTTCCACAATGTACTGAATAAAGCAAGGGCCAATGGGATCTTACACAGTCATCTCAAGATACCACACGGAGCATGAGCGCCATGCCATCATCACATTCTGGGGCCGGGGTATCTAGAAAGGTCAGGCTACTCTGACTTTTAGCATGTCTGCTCTTCCCCTCTACATCTCTCAGCATTGCCCAAAATTCTGGATCTGCCTTGAAAACACACACAAAAAAGTGTCATTTATTAGTGGATGCAGCAAATATTTTTAGAGCACACTGGTCATTTACCATGTCCAGCAAATTGTGCTACATGACCCCTGCTCACAAGGAGCTTTCCATCTAGTAGGAATGACAACTCAGAAAAGGAATAGCAGTGCTGAGTGAGAGGGCTGGTCAGACAGAAATGGATGGGGAGAGATAAATGGGAAGAAATGTTGGGGAGGCAATTCCAGATGAAGAAAACTGTGTGTACAAAAGAACAGAAGGATAATGCATGTTTGCAGAACCTCAGGAGGTCCGGTTAAGCTGCAGGGTGGGGGATATGGAGAGGAGAATTAAAGGAGTGAGGCTAAAAATGCACATTGGTATCAACTCTGAAAGGGCTTAAATGCTAGTTTAAGGAGTTTACAGCTAATGGAAAGTTACCCACGGTTTTATTAAGCAGGAAGTGAACTAAACCATGATTTAGAAAGATCAGGAAGACCAGAGAGAGAATTACAGACAGATGAGACTCAAGAAAGATCTCACTGTGAATCTGATTCTATATTCTGCACTCACCAAAAACCTGAAGTGGGACCCAGGAAGCCTATGTTGGTCTGTGTAACTTTGAGTTGCCTAGCTTTGAGTTTTCTCATCTGTATAGTGAGGGTCTGGGTAGATGAACTTCTAGATCCTTTTGTAGCTTTGACATTCCACGATTCTAAGTCAGAAGGAGGTTCCACACGTGACCACCCATAAACATTATCATTTCAGAGTCCCAGACAATGTCAGAACCTCTCTCACATCTCAAATGTACCCCATCCTTCCCTTCCCTTTGAACACAGGTTAAACAGGCTTGGGATAATTCAATCAGAGCCTTTAAAAGCCAAGGCCGGTCTAGTGAGAAAGCCACTCATTCATCCTGGTACAGACAGGTGGTTTCTGAGAAGGAAAAACAAAACAAAATAAAACTTGGAGCTTCTGCACACTGTAGAGAATTGGGATGATGGGGCCTTGGGCAGGGAAAGTCATGGCAGAGAGTTATATGGGAATGGAGAAGGGAGGGGGGAGAAAAGAAAGATAGATTCACTTTTTGATAAGCCTTAGTTGTTGTCCTAATGTTAGCATGTGGGCTATGAGCTTACAGCACTCTCTTTTTGTGGGAGGTTAGCTTAAAATTCCTCTTCCAGGCATTACAACTTGCCCATACCATCTAAGTGCCCTGTTCCTTTCTTGGACATCCCCTCAAACTGAGAGTCCCTGGCTGAACTGAGCTGCTAAGAAAACACATCATGTCAAGATCAGAATTGCCAAAAAATGACAACCTCAAGAGGACCAAATTCTTGACAATGTAAAGTCAAATGCGGATGTGACCTGGAGAAATTCTCAAGGATCCTTTAATTCAACTGCATAACAGAGAGCGGCTTAGAGCAGTTCTGGCATTCTGGGACTCGTTTCCACTTCTGGCAAGGCTGAGTTTCGAGCTGAATCCAGCCAAATAGTAATGAGGTCGCTGAGGTTGCTGAGGTCAAGGCAGTAGGAAGCACTAACTTGTCAATTCTTAGCCTTGCGTTGAGGGCACTTGGTGATGCGACCTTGCAGTCTGTCAAGGTTGAAGGTGACACACCCTGATGGCCATTTCTGACTATTAAAAGACCTTGCTTAGATCAAGATTTTCAAACTTGCTGTTAGACTTAGAACCCTTGGTCCAAAAATCTAACATGGCCTCTGAGGGGTTTCCACAGAACAGAGTTAGAAAAGAACTGGAACAACTGGAGGACAAATAAAATGCCCGACCATGAAGGGCCTCTGCTATTAGGCGGTTGGGGTATGTATGGGTTATTTAGTTGTGTTTGGTTGTTTTTCAATCCTATTAAGTGTGGCATTATGAATAGCCCTATATTCTTTAAGAATTACAAATCAAAGGGAGTACCTCTAAAAATAGATTCTAGCCACACCTCCACCTTATGCTATATCAGCTGCCATTCTGAGTTTCTTCATGTGATGAAGATTAAGTTCAGAACTTTAGTAGTGATAAGCCGACTGTCCAAAACTAAGAATAACAAATGGGGCTTGTCTATCAGAGAGAGACTATCATTAAGGTTACCAAAGATAGCCCTGTGATAGAATTATCCTCTTCTGCTCTGTTTTACTTTTTTTCCCCCTTCTAATTTCAGAGTTTGAAAGATATTGATGGTATGATAGGTCTAGCTTCCCACATGGTTTCATTATGGTCTTCTAACTGGAACTATTAACAGTGGTATTAGCTTTCAACACCTTTGTAAGAAAATAACCTGCCTAAGTCAGAGGTTAATAACAATAGGGGATCACTAATTACCCTGCAAATCTTTACCCTGGTAGCAAACGTGACCCAAGTCTTTAATGTTTCTAGAACAGCAGCCT
>PVKH010041799.1:0-10897 GCA_004027955.1 Chaetophractus vellerosus
TATTTGGGGTTCCCTGGGAGGAAGAGGGGTATGGAAGAGGGTCAAGAATGGTTTGTTTGTGGTGAATGTGGTCAGCTGAGCCCCCTATGAACCTTGGAAGGGACCGTGACCTGACCAGGAGATGGGAGGGGGGATCCATTCAGACAGGCTGTCATGCTCAACTGCCCTGGGAGAGAAAATGATTAGAATAGAGAGAGAGAGTGGGGACAGGCAGGTGCCTAATCAGCAGGACTCAGGCCAACTGTAAAGATTCTTACCTGCTCAAGAGAAGTAGACAGATAACTTTCTGAAAGGCTAACTCACATAAAGAAAAAGTTTAGGTCAGTGGAGGAATTCCTGTCTTGAATATACAAGGTCCCTGGTTTGCTTCCTGGCTCTTCTTAGAGAAGTGATCCACTGGGTTATCAGATATCCAGTTGAAACATCATGCCAGAGAATAGGTAGACATTATTTTTGTATTAGTTTTCTTGGATCTCTTATTTTTCTTTAAAAAGTTTCCTTTTTAAAATTTAACTTAATTTACTCTCTAAAACTTGGTTAAAAACCTGCAGAAAGCAGGCGGTAGGGTGATTCATTGATGAACACTGGCAGCCGGAGAACCCCCTTAGGGGCCTAAGAGGGAAGGTTGTTTTCCCTTGGTTGGTTGGTTGGTTGGTTTTTTCTTCTCTTTCATCCTTGGTTAAAAAAAATCTGGTGCTAATGTCTTGTTTCTTGTTTGTTGAATTTCCCCTTCCTTTGTTTCCCTTTTTCCTCATTTACTGATTGTGTTTATCTATGCTATTTCTTTGCTTTCCTTTCCTTCACCTTTCTATATTCTGTTTTGTGGTGTTCTTTCATTCCACTTCTATTTGTTTGGTCTTCAATTTTTCTTGTTTTTCTTTCTTTCTCTTTTTTCCCTATTTTCTTTCTTTTTTACTTAAAAGTTTTTTTTCCTCTTTCTCTCTCTTCTCAACATTCTGGCCTTTTAATTCATTCTATATATTTTTCTCTTTTCTGTTTCTCATTCTATTGTTCCTATTCTGCTTTTTTATTCTTATTCCTCAGCACTTCTTACTTAAATTACTTATTCATTTTCCTAGGTTTTCTATGATTCCTCATCTACCCTTTACTATTTTTAATACTATTATCCTTTTTCTCTTTGTACCTCTTTCCTTTTCTCTGGTCCTAATTTTTTTTTTCTCAAGGGAACATAGACAATAGCAAGGAAATAAAATAAGAGGAATGAAATGTCAAAGTGAAAACTTACCACATTCACAGCAACAACAAAATAAAAGCCTAGAGTAGAAAGACAAGCTAATCAACTGAATAAACACATCAAGATAAACTGATGCCTAGACACCAACAAAAAATTACAAGCCATACCAAGAAACAGGAAGACATGGCCCAGTCCAATGAACAAACTGAAAACAAATAGGAGATGTAGAACATGGAAAAACTAATCTGAGATGTACAAACAAATATCATGAATCAAGTTATTGAAGTAAAGGAAGAGATTAGGGATATTAAGAAGACACTGGGAGAACACACTGAAGAAATTAGAAACATAAGTAAAAAGATTATAGATATAATGGAGGTGAATGGCACAATGTAAGAAATAAAAAATACACAGGAAGCACTAAATAGCAGATTTGGACAGCAGAGGAAAGAATCAGTGATGCGGAAGATAGTACATCTGAAATCACACAGATAGTAGAACAGGTAGATAAAACAATAGAAAAATTCAGCAAGGACTTAAGGATTTGGATGACAATATGAAATGCACAAACATATGCATTATAAGCATCCCAGAGGGAGAAGAGAAAGAAAAGGGGATAGAAGGAGTTTTGGAGGAAATAATGGCTGAAAATTTCCCAAATCTATTGAGGGACATGGACATACATTTCCAGGAAGCACAGCACACCTCAAACAGCATAAATCCTAAGAGGCCTACACCAAGACATAACTTGTCAAATTGTCCAATGCTCAAAACAAAGAGAGAATATGAAAGCAGCAAGAGAAAAGAGATACATCACATACAAGCTTGATAAGATTAAGTGCTGATTTCTCATCTGAAACCATGGAGGTAAGAAAGCAGTGGTATGACACAGTTAATGTTTTAAAATAAATAAACTTCCAGCCAAGAATTCTCTATCCAGCAAAGCTGGGATTCAAAAATGAGTAAGAGTTCAAAATATTCACAGATAAATAAAAATCAAGAGTGTTTGTCAATAAGAAACCTGCCCTTCAAGAAATACTACTGGGAGTTCTGAAGGTTGAGAGGATAAAACAAGAGAGAGAGTAGGAGGGGAGCATAAAAACTACTAAAAAGATAAAAAGAGAAACAGAAACAACCTGTGACATGGATAAACCTAAAGAGAATATGTCTATTGTATGTAATTCCTTGACAGTAATAATATTGAATGTTAACAGATTAAAATCTCCAGTCAAGAGACACAGATAGGCAGAAAGGATAAGGACTATATGCTGTCTACAAGAAACTCAACTTAAACCCAGGGACTCAAAGAGGCTGAAAGTGAATGGTTGGGAAACAACTTTAAATACAAACAATAACCAAAAAAGGGCAGAAGTAGCTATACTAATATCAGACAAAATAGACTTTAAATGCAAAATTATTGTAAGAGACAATGAAGGCCACTATAAACAAATAAAAGAGATAATCTTTCAAGAAGAAAGAACAATCATAAACATTTGTGCACCTAACCAGAGCACCTCAAAATATATGAGGAAAACACTGGAAAAACTAAATGGAGAAATAGATATATCTACAAATATACTGGGGGATTTAATATACCATTATCACCATTAGACAGAACATCTCACCAGATACTCAATAAAGAACAAAGACCCTTAACAATACATTAGAGGATCTGGACCTAATACACATCTATAGAACATTACACCCAAATTCAGCAGGATATACATTCTTCTCAAGTGCACATAGATCATTCTCCAGGATAGAACACATGTTAGGCCACAGAACAACTCTCAGTGAATTCAGAAAGATTGAAATTATACAAAGTAATTTCTCTGACCACATTGGAATGAAGCTGGCAATCAATAAGGGGCAGAGAATCAGAAGCAGATTAGGCACAAAGATATGTAAGTTAAACAAGACACTCTTAGACAATTGATGGGTCAATGAGGAAATTGCAAAAGAAATCAGTAACTACCTTGAAACGAGTGAAAATGACAACACAACATATCAAAACCTATGGGATGCAGCAAGAGATGAATTGAGGGGGGAAATTATAGCCTTAAATGCCTATATTAAAAAAGAAGAAAGAGTGAAAATCAAAGTCCTAACTACACATCTGGAGGAATTAGGAAAAGAAAAACAAACTACCCAAAAAGGAAGTAGAAAGAAGGAAATAACAAAGATTAGAGCAGAGCTAAATAAATTTGAAAATAAGAAGGCACAAAAAAAATAAACAAAACAAAAAGCTGTTTCTTTGAGAAGATTGATAAAATTGACAAACCCTTAACTAGATTAACAAAGAAAAAAAGAGAGACGATGCAAATATTTAATATAAGAAATGGGGAAGGGGATATCACCACTGACCCCACTGAAATAATAAGAATCAAAAGAGATACTTTAAAAAAATTGTATGCCAACAAGATGGATAATTTAGAGGAATGGGCAAATTCCTAGAAACACACAAACAGACTATATTGATGAAAGAAGAAATTGATGAACTCAACAGAGCAATCACAAGTAATGAGATTGAATTAGTCATTGAAAACCTCCTAGGAAGATGGCTTCACAGCTGCATTCTACCAAACAGTCTTGAAAGAACTAACACCAATCCTGCTTAAACTCTTCCAAAAAATAGAAGTGGAGGGAACATTGCCTAACTCATTCTATGATGCCAGCATCACCCTAATACCAAAGCCAAACAAAGGCTCCACAAGAGAGGAAAACTATAGACCAATCTCTCTAATAAACCTAGTGCTAAAATCCTCAAAAAAATACTTACTAATTGTATTCAACAACATATCAAATCACCTATACACCATGACCAAGCGGGTTTCATCCCTGATACACAAGGATGGTTCAATATAAGAAAATCAATCAATGTAATACACCATATAAACAGATGAAAGAAAAAAAACACACATGATCATCTCTATAGATGCAGAAAAAGCATTCAACAAAATACAGCACCCTTTCCTGATAAAAACACTTCAAAAGATAGGAATTGAAGGAAACTTACTCAACATGATAAAGGGTATATATGAAAAACCCATAGCTAACATCATATTCAATGATGAAATCCTAAAAGCTGTTCCTCTAAGATTTGGAACAGGAAAAGGATGCCCGCTGTCACCTCTCTTGTTTAATATTGTGTTATAAGTAATTCCTTAAAACTTTAGGCAAGAAAAAGATATGAAAGCCATACAAATTGGAAAGGAAGAGGTAAAAATTTCACTATTTACTAATGATATGATCATATACCACAAAAGCCCTAAGAAATCTACATCAAGCCTATAATGAGTTCAGTAATGTGGTGGGTTAGATTAATATGCAAAAATAAGTAGGATTTCTGTACACCAATAATGAGCAATCAGGGGCGGAAATCAAGAAAAAAATCCCATTTACATAAGCAACCACAAGAATCAAATACCTAGGAATAAATTTAACTAAAGATGTAAATGACTTGAACGCAAAAAACTACACAACACTGATAAAGGAAATCAAAGAAGACCTAAAAAAATGGAAGAATATTCCCTGTTCATGGATAAGAAGACTAATTATCATTAAGATGTCTATCTTACCCAAAGTGATTTGCAGATTAAATACAATTCCAATAGAAATTACCACAGCATTTTTTACTGAATTGGAAAAGCTAGCAATGAAATTTATTTGGAAGGGCAAGAGGCCCCAAATGGCCAAAGACATATTGAAAAAGAAAAATGAAATTGGAAGAATCACACTACCTGACTTTAAAACATCATACAAAGGTACAGTAGTCAAAACCGCATGGTATTTGCACAAGAATAGACATACAGACCAATGGAACCAAAGTGAGAGTTCTGATATAAATCCTTGCATACACATCCAACTCATATATGACAAGGCCATGAAGCCCATTCAACCGGGAGATAATGTCCTCTTCAACAAATGGTGCTTGGAGAAGTAGATATTCATATCCAAAAGAATGAGAGAGAATGCCATCTTACTCCCTATAGAAACATTAACTCTGGATGGAACAAAGATCTAAATACAAGAGCCAAGACCATAAAAATCTTGGAAGATATGTAGGGAAGCATCTACAGGCTCTTCTTTTAGGAAATGGTTTCATGAACTTTACACTCAAAGCACAAGCAATGAAATAAAAAACAGATAAATGGGACCTCCTCAAAACTAAAAACTTTTGCACCTCAAAAGAGTTTGTCAAGAAATTGAAAAGGCAGCCTACTCAAAGGGAAAAAAATACTTGTATACTATACATCTGAGAGGGACCTAATATCCAGCATATTCAAAGAAATACTACACCTCAAAAATAAAAAGACAAACAATCCATTTAAAAAATGGGCAAGTGATTTGAATAGACACTTCTCCAAAGAAGAGATGCAAATGCTAAAAAGCATTTGAAAAAATGCTTAACATCACTAGCTATTAGGGAAATGCAAATCAAAACTACAATGAGACATCATCTTACACTCATTTGACTAGTGGCTATTAAAAAAGTAGAGGACTTAATATATTGGAGAGGATGTAGAGGATTGGGAACCCTCATCCACTGATTGTGGGGATGAAGAATGGTGCAGCCATCATGGAGGACAGTTTGGCAGATCCTCAGGAAGCTAACTATAGAACTGCCATATGATCCAGGATTTCAACTGCTGGGTATATACCCAGAAAAATTGAAAGCAAGGACACGAACAGATATATGCACATCAATGTTCAGTGGCATTATTCACTATTGCCAAAAGTTGGAAACAGCCCAAATGTCCATCAACAGATGAATGGATAAACAAATTGTGGTAAACATATACAATGGAATATTACTCAGCTGTAATTACAGAAAGAATGTGGCATTAACACACAGGATAACATGGATGAATCTTGAAGACCTTATGTTGAGTGAAGCAAGCCAGGCACTGAACAACAAATATTACATGACCTCACTGATAAGATTTAAGCAAATTGAGCACACTCACAGTGCTAGAGTCCTGAAGATAAGAATACAGAAAATAGAAAGGGAGAAGAAGTTTGTAAGCCAATGTCCATATGGACAAAATCTATGATATGCTGTAATTGTATAGTAGTTCAGTGGAGGGGCATGACAGTGGTGTAATGATATTATTGGGTTGGGTGGTGCTAGTTTGTCAGGGGGCTTGGGTGGGGAGGGAGGGTTGGACAGTCCATGGAACTGAGGGAGGGTTAGGGGAGGGAGCAGATGAGCATTGGGGATTTGTGAGTATGTGGTTAAAACTACAATGTTGGGAATATTCTTTTGGCAATATGGCAGGGGAGGGTTACTGGTTTGTGTTGTTAGATGTGGGGGGGGGGTGTTTGGGACAGGATACACCTTGTCAGGCTTCTAGGGAGTGTGTAAATGTTCATCTTGTCATAGTGTGTTATATCAGTGGATGGGGACCCACATAATGAGCGGGAAGTTGTTGAACTCCCATCCTGGGGAGCCCTGCTATGATCTCAAATAGAGGGGTGGAGTCTTTTGAGAACACAGGCAGTGCCTAATAGGAGAAGACAAATCAGTATGTCAAGCCCTCAATGTTGTTGCAAATAACTATGAACCTTATTCTTCAAGTGGTGATTGCCATGGGCATCGAGGGGAGGGGCAGTGAGGACTAGACTAGATGGAACATGGGCATTTTGGGGGTGATGGAAGTGTTCTATATGATCTTGCAATGATGGATACAGACCATGTTAAATTTCATTAAAATTTATAAAAGTGTATGGTCCAAAATGTAAACCATAATGAAAACTATTGATGATGGTCAGTAGCTATATTTGTACATTAATTGAAACAAATGTACCATCCACATATAAAATGTTATTAGTAAGGGTAAAGGGAAAAGGGGGAGTATGTTGGGTATATAGCAATCCCCTATGTTCTGTATATGATTTTTTGGTAACCTAAAATTTCTCTGAAGACAAAATGAAAAAAGTGAGACACTGGGGGAATAAACAGAAGAAAATGTCAATGTACATAAAAGACTACAGATCTTACAGTGATAAAGACATAACATCAAAAAAATTTTTGAATATTTTTTCATTATTTTTTATTATTCCAATTTTTAAATTTTTAATTAAAAATTTTTTTTTGTATTTTATTTCTTATTTTTAAAACTATAATTATTATTTCTTTTTCTTGTTATTGTATTTACTTATTTTGTTGGCTTCATTTTTGAAGAAGTTTTGGATCACAGAAGGGGTACAACTACAACAGGGGAGGATCATTTGTGTGGGGTGTCAGTGATGGGGGATACATTGGAGGAGGTTCAACTGGAACATACATATAAGGCATATATACATGCTCAAGTGTTCATGGAACATTGTCACAGTGGGTGGAGATAACCAAATAACCAAAAAATATCGAATTCCCATCCTGGGGAGCTCTGCCACATTCTCTAGTGGAATAGCAGGAATCCCCCAAGTACAGGGTCAATGACTAGTGATAGAGGATAGTCCACTCATGGGCCCTTGATTTTGATGACTGTACTTATGGACTTTTACTTTTGAAATTGAAACAGCCTACTATTACAAGGTACCTAAGAGTTACTTCCTGAAAGCCTCCTTGCTGCTCACATGTGGCCTCTTTCTAAGCCGAACTCAGCATATAAATGCATTACCTTCCCCTCAGTGTGGGTCATGACTCCCAGGAATAAGCCTCCCTGGCACTGAGGTATTACTACCAAGCACCAACTATCAATGCAACTGGAGAAAGACCTTGATAAAAAGGGGCAAAAGATAAAGACAAATGATTTTATATGGCTAAGAGACTTCAAAGTGTGTTGGGAGGTCATTCCAGAGGTTACACTTATGCACATCTCAGTAGGATCTCACTGACTGCCAAAGTAAATGCTACCTCAAATAAAGGGCTCCTGAGGGCTTTGGAGAAATCCAGACACTATAGTCAGGACAGATAGTTCAGGAGTTTGATATCTTGCCAGTGGATCCTACTTTGGAATTTATACTCCCTAGTGTGACGGAATTGGACTCAGCTGTGATTTCCCTACACATGGCTCTTCTGACACTTATTTGAACCTATAATTAGTACTAGAGTTGATAGGTGTACATGCAAGAGACTTAAATCTTTGGGCTGTCCTTGTACTAGCTGGACCCTGAATCTCAACGGAATTGCAACACTTACTCTCTAGTTCATTTGACTCCTCCAGGTCAACTAACAAAGAGATGGTGATGGACAACAACCATCCCAAGGAACCAAGAGACTCTACAACTGCAAGAAAGAGAGTCCAATCCATTGGACCCATGGGATCAAAATCCCCTCCCAATGAGACGTGGAGTACACATCATCATCCCAGAATCCTCAGGATTGAGGAATGAACTAAGGACTAAAGTAGACTTATTGGTATTTTACTATAGACTTATTGTGATTCTAACAATGTAAGAATTTATATCATTGATGTGGAGACAATGGCCACTGGAGATTGTGAGGCCAGGGAGAGGGAAAAACAGGTTAACATGTGGGAATTTTGGGGACTTGGGAATTGTCCTGAATGACAATGAAATGACAGAAACAGGCCATTATATAACATGCCATAACCTACATAATTGTGCTGGAGTGTAAACTACAATATAAACTATAATCCATGTTTAGTGCTTAGTGGCACTGCCGCAAAATGTTTTCCCCAATTTTAATGAATGTACCACACTAATGAAGGATGTTGTTAATGTGGGGAAATGTGGGAGGTGTAGGGAACAGAGCATATGGGAATCCTCTCTATTTTTAATGTATCATTTATGTAATCTAAGTATCTTTATATATATATATATATTTAAAAATGAAATAAAGTATTCTTATTTGTCAGATTTCCTGAGTTCCCTCTTATGAATTTAAAATGTTTTTCATCATTCCATGATTGTTATTTCAACATCATTTTCAAATGATTCCGTACATCTAATTTAAAATTTATGCTTACCTCATTGAACTTTTAGGCTGAGGGCCATGGTAGATACTTGTTATTGGTGTTTTCTCTTAACTTATGTTCAGAGGGCAGAAAGGTGTACTCATCTTTTCCCCCTGTGATTTTGCAAAGGTTCTCCAATGTTAATTTATTTCTCTGCCTATTTGGAACTAACATGCCTCTTATGGGTCTTAATGTCACACT
The DNA here is from genome assembly GCA_004027955.1 of Chaetophractus vellerosus. Classification (NCBI taxonomy): domain Eukaryota; kingdom Metazoa; phylum Chordata; class Mammalia; order Cingulata; family Chlamyphoridae; genus Chaetophractus; species Chaetophractus vellerosus. The sequence continues at coordinate 9,319 of PVKH010041799.1, forward strand.
ATTTACTTCTTCTATTTTTCCAGAAGTAAATGGAAAACAGGGGACAATATTCCTGGTCAGGAAACCATATTAGAAATTAACTATGGATCTTTTGCTGAAATATTAATTATATTAAATAATACATATTTGTATACTGTTTTCTCTTTACATGCATTCTCTTTCTCTGTATATACATTGTCATTTGATTTTGTTGAAAGCACTCTGTGGATTAGGTATTATTATCTCCACATAACAGGTAGGAAAATTGAGATGGAGAGAGATCTAAGGACCATCTACTACATAAGTAGTCCCAAAGGAAGTTTAATCAAGTCATTTTTTATAAATTTCTTAGTTTTCTGTAATACTATAAAAAGTGAATGGGAAGAAAGGTAGAAAGTCTCATGTTCTCAAAGGCCACTAATTTCAATATTTAGAGTAAATGTCAAAATATATTGTCAAAAAATAAGCAAAAGCAAAACAAAACAAATAATATACTGTCCTAGGTGAAATGACTTATTCTATATCTTGATCGTGGTGGTAAATCAAGCATTTGTCAAAACTAAACTAACTATAGACTTAAAATGAACACTTTCTATTGTATTTAAATTATCCTTCAGTGAAGACTATATAATACATTACCTCTGAAAAGTGGGGTTATTTATATATGGAATTCCTTAGCGTTCTATATCATTAGCACAAATACTAAATAGTTGATATGTAGGCATGATTACTGGAAAAGCATATATTCAGTTCATTTGGTGATTTTACAGAAAGTTATTGAATTAAGGAGTAATACTTTTAAAATTAACCAATTACTATGTTGGTTGCTTGAGTTTTCTCTCACTATCTATGGTTATAAATTCTGAGGCAATAGTTTACAAAAATACATATTTTATTACATAAAAAATTGATAGTAAAAATTTAATTTACTTTTCAATATGTAAAATGTAGCTGGTATTTACAAGAAGCAATGATTTAAATTATCTGCAGATGGTTTACCTAATGGTTTATTATTTTCACAATGCAATTTTCTAATTAAGTGCATGTCTGCTGACATGATAACATTATTTATCCAAACAACTTTGAAGTTAAATTAAATATTAAAATGTTTAGTTTGATAAGAATAAACAATTTTAAAATAATAATTGTTAAAATGATAATAAGAACTTATTTCTAAAGCCGTCAAAATTCTCCCAGTCTAGCCTGGAATAACTAAAGGAAAATTCAAGTTGTTCTAATAGTTACAGGAAATTTGTGTTTTGTTAGGGAGATGCCTATACTTTTTACCATTAAAAATAATCATTTGTCTTGAATTTGTCTTATTGCATTATTCTATGCTTTTATTTACTCTGACTGGTAAAATGAATGGAAGGGATGTTGTTTATTTAATACCAGTATTAAGAAGAGGCTTTTTCTATAACTTGCAGGCAAACTCAGGATTTTTGCTCCAGTTTTAAAGAATGACAGCAAAAGCACTTTTATCTGACATTTAGGATGATTAAATTTTGAAAAATCACTTGGCAAATTCAGCGTGACTCCACAGGGTGCTCTAGCTTTATAAAGCAATGGATCATGTTAGCTTAACTTATATTTAAGATTT
>PVKH010041800.1:0-10903 GCA_004027955.1 Chaetophractus vellerosus
GAGGATGGGAGGGAGGAAGGAAGGAAAAACCATTACTTTGTTCCAGGATAGAAGGTTCTCTTGAGTTCCTTTGACAGGTCTGCCAGGGTGTCTGGTGGCTTGCACTCCTTGGCTTTCTGAGCTGATTCCTTCACTTCATTCAGGATCAACCTGTGAGGTCTTCCTGGACCTCATCACCTCCATCACTCATGAGTTCTTTGGTGCTGAGTCCCTGTGGAATGTGTTTTGTGGTCTATGTGCCAACCCCATTGCTATCTCTACAATGAAACTATCTCCTGATTCTCCTAAATAAAATCACCTTTTTATACTATTTATACCAGTTCTTCTTCAATTCAACCACTCCAGAAGCTTCTATACTACCAAGCCTTGGGAGGCAAGGTGAGAATAATAATAGCTAATATTTATTGAGTATTTATTATGAGAAAAGGACTTTGCAAGTATTAACTCACTTAATCAACCCTATGAAGTACTATTATCCCCATATTACAGTTGAGGAAATAAGGTCCAGAAAGGTTAGGTAACTTTCCCCAGTCAGAATTTGAGCACAGTGTGGCTCCAAGGCCCTTTTTCTTAACCATTGATCATACTGGTGTAATGTACATGGAATTAGGCTGGGATTCAGGAGATTTAGATGCTTTTCTTAGCTCTGCCACTAGCCTTGTGACCTAAGACTCATTTCTTAATTTTTCAGATTTAAGGTGTTGTAATGGTTTGACAGTTTTATCTAATTATGAATTCCAAAATATAAATTGAATCATGCTTGTAAACTGATCTGTTCATCTGGGCATGATTGGGTTATGATTAGGGCATCGACTGGGCTGCTTCAGTAGGGCATTGAGCCCCACCCCTCGGTGGGTGTGGTCTCAAGTATAAAAGGCAAGGCCAAAGACAGAGGAAGCAGATTTGAGAAGCAGATTTTTGAGATGCATTTCTGATGTTGGAGAGGGCCATTCACCTGATAGTCTACAGCTGACCTTGTGGAGGAAGCACTAAGCCCGGAGAGAAACGCAGCCCCGGCAGGAGGGGAACCCAAAAGCCTGAGCCCTGGCAGACGTCGGCAGCTGTCTTGCTCCAACACGTGGACTTTGGTGAGGGGAGAAACTTATGCTTTGTGGCCTGGTAACTGTAAGCTTCTACCCCAAATAAATACCCTTTATAAAGACCAACAAATTTTTGGTATATTTTGCAAAGGCACCTCTTCGGCTGACTAATACAGGTGTACTCTCCTGTATTCATTAGAATCACCTGAGCAGGTGCCATTTGCCTTGCATTTTACAAGCAGGTGATATTAAGTGACACCTCTATCAAGCTAAATATGTCTTCCTATTACATAGCATTAAAGACATTTCTTGAAAAGTCCAGACTTCCTTTTCTGATAACATTGTCTTTAGCAATTGTTTTGATCTCCTGCTGTAAGCCAGAATTCCATCTTGAAAAACATCATCATGTCACACAAATGCAGGTCATAATATAGTATAATATAAAATGGATGCCTGAATTGGTGTCTCAACTTCACCACTGTTAGCTGGACAATGTTCTAAGCTTTAACTTCTCTCTTCCTTGTCTGATAAACACATATACAGTCAACATTATCATGCTGTTATAATACTTACGTGAGATAATACATGAACCTGGTTGAGAGTAGCTACTTGATAAAAAAAAAATGTACCTAATTCTGATTCTGAGCCATAGAAGGGATCACGCATTCCTCCAGATCAATGAATAAACATATCTCAAAACCATAAAAAGTTTAAGTTGAAAGCCATGAGTAAAATTATTATTCCAATGTAAATAAACCTAACTTACATCACTTGTCACTTGTCAGTGCATGCAGTGAAACAGCTAATATCTGAGCCAATTACCATGAAATTACAGAAGGAGCCAGGCAAGCCTCCTTGTTATTGATGCACTAAAGCAACCTTCTTCTGGAAATGGACAACAGCTGTATCTCTTAAGTTCCATGACAGCTTGTTCTTCAGACTTTTTTTCAGGCAGAGGGACCACACCCAACATAGGACCCTGACTTCTGCTGGATCCTAGCAGAACAGGAGCATATAAACCAGGAGTAGATGATCCACCACTTCTGTGTGGATCATCTGCTAGGGGTTGAATGAGCCTAGTTATCCATTCCCTGTCAAAACCAAGCCATAGGCTTGTCCCCAGACTCTCTGGACACCCCTTATTCCATATTGATCCAACCTTACTAGAGTTTATACTCTCTTTCCCCAATCTGTAGGGGTTGAATTTTAGTTTGAACATTCCCTAATTGGATAAAGAGGAACTTCTAGAGAGGCTTTTCTTCTCAGTTGTTTGTCTTTTTGTTGTTGCTTTAACAAATATTTACTGAGCACCTACTCTACCTCAGACACTTCCACATAGATTATCTCATTTAATTATGGCAGGACAAGAGTGGTTAAGAGCATGGGCTTTATAGACAGAAAGATTTGGGTTCATGTTCAGGTTTGACCACTATGTCTGAGATTTGTCAGTGTCAGCCCCATTTCATGATAAGGAAATTGAAGGTAAGAAAGATTAAAGAACTTGGTCAAGGTCACCCAGCCAGCAAGGGCCAAAGCCAGAATTTTACCCCAAATCTGCCTGACTCTAAAGCCCCTGGTTATCAGGACTTCCTAATCTCTCTTACAGTGTAGAAACTCTTGTCACACACTGTGATTCTGAAATTGGGGGGGAGGGGGGTCACAATCCCCTTTGAAATATGACTTTCTCCCCAGAAACTGCATATAATTTCATAGGGTTAGCAGACCCTTTAAAACCCAATCACTGGAGGTCCATGAACTTTAAATTAAGAACACTTGCTGCTTGCTAGAATAAAAATTACAAAAAAAATACCATAGGACTGTACAATACAGTAAACCCTAATGTAAACCATGGACTATAGTTACTAGTATAATTATAGTAATATTCTTTAATCAATTGCAACAAAAATACCACACTAATGCAAGGTGTTAATAAGGTAGAAGAAGTATATGGGAACTGTATTTTCTGCATGATTTTCCTGTAAAACTATATCTTCTCTAGCTTTCAAAAAAAAAAAAGTCTTGCTGAGGTGTAGCCATTGTCACAGTGTCTAAGAGATGTCTTCTTAATAATGGTTAAATAGGAAGCAGTTGCAGATCATAGTCACACAGAGAAGGTAGTCCAAAGGTGGTGACATCCTTAGTTATTCTATGTATATATTTATTTGCATCTCCTCTGTGCTAAACACTGTTCTTGTGACTGGGGATATTGAAGAGAATCAAACAGATAAAAATATCTACTCTCCCAGGAGCTTACACCCTAGTTGTATTTTTTATGTGTCCACTCTCCATCAATAAATGGAGTTCCCAGATACCTTACCTCTCATGTTAAAATCTGGCCATACCTTTGTCCTGTTGTAATATGTAGACTTGATTTTGAACCACATGAACCAGATTTTTTTCAATCAGTAAAGATAAGTTATGGTGACGAACACTTGAAGGGGTGGGAGTTATTGGTTTGTAATTTTGTTTTAAATTGCACCAAAAATATTGCTGTAATTTCTGCTTTTACTCATCCAAGAGGTCATGGAACAGGTATTTATTAAGTGCCTACTATGTGCACTGTCCTAGACCAAACCAGCCTAATGCTGGCAAGTCTGCATAGCCCTTTCTATGCTACAATTGCTTGTATAAATAAATGGGAAAGATAGGGAATCTAACAGTATTCTAGAGAATAACATTAGGAGTGAGAAGTATTGTAATGGAGGAAAATAAGGCTCTGAATAAAACCCATGAAAATAAAACAAAAATAATAAAAAGAAAAACGATTAGAGAAAAATATTGTGAAGAGGAAAGAAATAGATAATGGAAGTTGTATGAGGAAATGAAAATATGTAACTGATTATTGAAAAGGGTTGTTACTAGTCTTGAGAGGAAAACTACATTATGGAAGCAGAGGACAGTGCTAGAACATAGAAGTAATTGGATTGAACAGAGTAATAAATGGTAACTGGGAAATTTCCAGAGGCTGGAATGGGACTAAACAAAGGAAGAGATGTAAAAATCAGATGGTCTGAATACCAATTTCACAGTGCTAGTTATATATTTGAGAATGACTCGTTTCTCCATTTTCTTTCCTGGAATGACCCTTCATAAATCCAGAAAAGCAGCCTGTGAGTTTAGATAAGATGAGCCTGGGACATTGGGCAGCCCCTGTTTAATAATAGGTACATTCCATTTCTTACTCCAAGCCCACTGGAGTTCATCTTCAAAAGGATTGGGAGTAAGTCCCATGCACAATAATTCACAGAAATGCATTTCACAATCTTTAGTCACTGAAATTAGCAGCTAATTTACAGCCCCAGGAGGTTTACCACTTTCTCTTAAATGCAATTTGTGTTTAAAATAATGATTCCATGTGGCATTTGTTTTCTCATATAATGAACTTAAAAGTAAGCAAAAATATATCTCTGTTTCACATAATAAACCATCTGGGATTTGGCTGTGGTCTGTATCTATTTATATCATATAACTCATATACTGTGATTTGTTTGGTTTGCTTTCATTATTGGTTTGGTGAAGGCAGCATTTTAACAGAGATAAGTATGAGGAGAAAACATTTTAAAAAGATTTTTAAACTGCCCATAAAGTATTTGGCCCACATTTGTGAAATTTCTCAGTGCTTCAGCTTAGTTTAATTTCATTATGCCCATTTTCCTGAGGGTGACACCATGAGCCTGTGCCATTGTCTTTTATCCTGTTTGGCTATGACATCTGGCCCTCATCCCAGTCCTCTGCAGATGACTTTGACATTTCAGTTCACCAGGGTGGTTTCTGTCATTTTCTACTTGAGCAAATCGAGAGAGCTAAGTGACTTCCCGACACTCTCATCGTAAGTCAGTAACAGAACCAGGCTCCAATTCACAAGCAATTCGCCATCCAGGCGGCAGCTCCTCAGAGCTTCAGCTTCGTTCCAGGTTTATTCACTAAGACAGGAGCGTGTGGGTGCTGCCTGAGAATGTTCTGTGGGCTGGATGTTACTGTGAGAAAACCAACGCACCATTCCAACATGTTCTTATTCAGTGCTCATCTCGTACTGAAAACTTAGTACAAGGGACACTATTCGATTTTATTAGCATAGCAGCGTTGTACCCGAAAACCGTTTGCTTTTCATGAAATAAAAAGGAAAAGGAAAGCAAAGTTCAATTTTAATGATCTTCTTTTCTTTATATTTGTACGCTATTTTTCTCCTGGTCCCCACTCACCTCCCTCGCAGGTACCAGGGCTAGCTGTTCTTTCTCGTGGTCAGATGGTTTCCATCATTAGTCTCTACATTTTCTTCAAAATCATATGGCCCAATTGAGACCAGGAGAGCTGTGTCATTTCTTGATTTTATGATTCCTTCTTAGGAAGTTTAAGGGAGATAAAGCTGCAGGGTTAGATCCCTCCCTCTCAAAGGGAGTATGAGCAATGAGGGTTGTTGTTTTTTTATTATTATTATTTTCTGAGTATAAAAGAAAACCACAACAGACTTCCTTCAGGCTACTTGCCTTCCTGGGTTTTTATGTCTAATGACTTATCTAGATTAGTGATTCTGAAACTTGAGCCAACATGAGAATTACCTGGAGGGCTTATTAAAATGCAGATTACTGGGTCCTACCTCCAGAGTTTCTTATTCAGTAGGTCTGGGATGGGACCTGATAATGTGCATTTCTATACATTCCCAGGTGATACTAGTCTGGGAGCTATATTTTGAGAACTGCTGGCTCAGAGCAATTGTTTGCAGCTCTGGCTACATTAGAATTATCTGGGGGAGATTTCTTTAAAAAAACAAAACCAATCCCATTCCCAGAGTCCCTCATTCAGGTGGTCTTGAGTAAGGCATAGATAAAGGTATTTTAAAAACTCTTTCCAGGTGATTCCTTAAACTGTGCTCCAAACTCTGTGAGATGCTAAGTATCCAGTTCCTATTTTTAATCAGCGTCTCTCCTTGTTGAATGGCTTTGGAATCCAGCTTGAACTGGCACTTCCTGTACATTCCACATGAGCTCTCTAGTGCTACCTCTCTTTTTGCTGAAAATATCCCCTTGAATAGCTTTAAGTGTCCACAGCCCCCACCCCCCCACACCCCTTCACGGAGAAGAGTGTGGTGACACCTTCCTCTGTCTTTTAGATGGGCCTGTTCTAGTCTGCTAGGCTGCCAAAATGCAACATACCAGAAATGGGGTGGCTTTTACAATGGAGATTTATTAGCTTACAAGCTTACAGTTCTGAGGCCATGAAAATGTCCAACTCAAGGCATCATCAAGATAATACCTTCTTCCTAAAGAATGGCTGTCACATGGCAAGACGCATGGTGGCATCTGCTGGTCTCTCCCTTCTCTTACAAGTTTTGTTGCTTCCAGCCTCTTACTTCTGTGGCTTTCTCTTTCTCTATCTCCATATTCATCCCATTTATTAAGGACTCGAGTATGAGGATTAAAACCCACCCTGGGGCATACCTTAACTGAAGTAACCTTATCAAAAAGTCCTACTTGCAATGGGTCTATACCCACAGGAATAGATTCATTTTAAGAACATGCTGTTTTAGGATCCTTATATATCTTCAAACTACCACAGAGCCTAAGTACTACAGTAGGGAAAATAAACCAGTACTCCCTGGGACAAGCTGGAGTATGTTATCAACCAATCTCCAGCTTGGACAGGTTTCTAGACTCTTAAATAGTAGAACACATAATTTAGGTCATCAATTTGGAACTCTGATTTCAACAGTTGTAAGTGCCTCATGTTCTTGATACAACTAACTCAATTATTAGGAAACATCACACAGCTTGATAGTTAATTAGATTTTTACATCCAAACAGGCTCTTGTGTCCTTTTCTTAGATTTGTTCAATGACAAGATGAAATGAAACTTCTTTTAATACAAAGAAAGTTCTATTCTTTAAACTTCCCTGGCTCAAGGCCTTCAATGCCACTGCTTTGACATGTAAACAAAATATTGTCTTGGGTTTTATTTTCTTTCCATTTCTGTGTCTCATACAGTGCATAAACAGCTCTCAGAAATATAATTTTCTATTCTTATTCTCAATGCCCTGAAGGAAAAGGAGCTTGGATATTCATTTTATATGTTACCTGAAAGGCAAAACATTATTAGGAAGACAAATAATAATATTTCTATTGTCATATGATATTGGCTATATTATAAATGCTGCTCAGACTAGGCTGCAAAGCATAGAGGGTCAGAGTCATTTCACACTAATGGATCACATCCACAACCAATTAAATTCATGGTGTACATATGGCCTGCATCTGGCTTTTGCCCAAGAATAATAATAGCTAACATTTGCAATTTGCTGGGCACAATGTTGGGTGCTTTATTATAAATATTGCCTCATTTAATTCCCCCAACAGACACACAAGTCTTGTACAAATGAGGAGGCTGAAGTTGAGAGAGTAAAACATCTTGGCCAAGGTTATGACGACAGTTAGGATTTGAACCTAAATAGTCATTAGACTGGAAGTCAATGGAAACAGGGCCTTTTGTCTGTTTTTTTGCTATTGTATTCCCAGCAGCTGGAACCATGCCTGGCACCTGGGGCACTCAATAAATATCTTTAGAATGACAGAATGAACAGATGAATCTGACTTTAGGATACATGCTATTAACCACAAGGTACTTCTGTTCAAAGGCTTGACCTCGGAGCAGCCTCTAAATCTTGGCCAAGGGGCTGTGGTCCATCACAGGAAGAAGCGCATGCACACCCAGCCCCTTCAGGTACCAGGCAAGACCACCCACCTGTGGCTGGGCACGGAGCTTTACACATGTTTATGGCTCAGCTCCCTGAACAGAGGTGGAGCAAATGCAGGGAGGAGCCTCATGGTCTCTAGTAGTAAGTTATAAGCGTCAACATTGGGCTCTGGATATACCCCTGCCTGGCATTTAATTCGTCCATTGTACACAGCCAGTAAAATTGCTCACATGTCCTAACAGAGACTGACAACCAAGAAAATACAACAATGAAATTCTTACTTCATATCAGTAGGGATCTAATGTAAAGCTTCAGAATTGGTACTTTTTTACTTGTCTGTTCACTATAGAGCATCCCTCCCATATTGTCAAACAGGCAATTTTTGTTATAAAGTATAACCACAGGATTCATTAAGCCATTATAGATATTAAACAAGGCACCCAAAATCATTACCTAATCATAAGCCTTCATAATCAAGGTAGTCTCCTTACTTGATGTCATTTTAATTTATAAAATGCCTCATTGTTATATCTAAATGTGGTGGCAAATTAATAAATAACCAACTACATTTTAAATAATAGCAGAGTAGGTATATCTTTAAATAAATTAAACATATCAGAAGTAGTTGTTAGCAATTCTGTGCAGCAAATAGTGTCCTTTATAAATTATTTAAAGTGTTTGTAGCATAAATATATTCATAAGATTTTTATTCAGATGATTGTCAGTCACTGATGAAGTATTATTTTAAAATTTTTCAATATAATATGAAAGGAAAAGAGTAATCCTGTTATAATGTGCCGCTGTGTGTATTTGTGTGACTTTGTGTGTGTGAACACAAATGCATAATCAAAATTGGACTAACAATCATCATGGAAGTTTCACCTTACTGTTCCGATTTTGGGTCTCTGATTTTTATTGTTACCAGTATGACTTTGTACTTTTCATCAAAATTCTTCAACAGGGTTGCTTACTGCCTAATCACACCAGAGGTGAGCCAAATCGGTTTAAATATCCATTTTTATAGCTCCATTCTAAGATATACTGCCATATGCAACCTATAAGTAAGTCAGAAAGGGAGAGAATCAAGAGGGCTTTTTTTCAGGCTTTTTGACCAGAATACTTGGTTTTAGTGCTGATGCATATTTATAAATTATAGTTATGCCCAATAGAGCTTTCTAAAATCATCTGTATGTACGAATGTATGTGTGCATATCCATCTATGGAGATGAGAGAGAGAGAGAGATTGTTGTGACCAGAGTAATAATAGCTAGGATGTATTTCTCAGCCCCAGTGAAAAGCTCACTAGAATACTGAGGCATCCCTGAGGTGGTGGGTGCCGATATGAGGGAGGTTTTTATGTTTCTTAGTACTCATCCTCCACCCACCCCCATCTATTTATAAGTGCTGAATCCCAATGTGTTTTTTCCCAAGCTGTGCACTGACTCTACAGTTTCATCCAAGGGCAGATTAGGGAGTACTGGCAGATGTATATAGAAGCAGTCATTCTGCCATCTTTCTGCTCATTGGTAGCAGGAAGGAATGGATTATAAGTGGTTCTTTAGCCCCCATTTTTTTAAATTAATTTTTTATTTATTTTTTATATATCTATATACATTTTTAGGATACATTGATTACACAAATGTTACACAGAGATTCCAGGAGTACCCATATGCCACCACCCCTCCCACAACCCCCCACATGCACATCCCTAAGTGTGGCTTAACGCCTCTGATAGTTACACACATTTTGTAGCCCCCATTTTTTAATCAGTCCCACACCAAGCTACTACAAATATGTGTATATTAATCTAAATAGTGTATTTGTTATTCAAACTTAACTTTAAGATAAATCCCCTCACAATCCTACCAATCAGATCCCCATCCCAAAGCCCTTACTATGTAAAAATCCTGGAGCAGCCATTATAGGTGTAATCCAGTGCAGTTGGATTCACTTCCTCTAAATAACAAGCAATAATTATTTATCCTGCTTGTGGATCCCAAGGACAGTAGGATAATCAGGGAAAGAAAAAATTTCCCCCTGCCAGGATCAAGAAGGAAATCCTATTCCTTGAGCTTAATCTGCTAATATTAGAGACAATATTCTGAAAAAAATCTGGAATGTATTTAGAGGTATCTTGCCTTCTAGAGCTATTAGTCATTCAATAATACCTTTGGGGGGAGAAAATATTTTTAGTTGAGAGGAAAAGGAGATCAAGTAAAGTGGTAATAGAAGGAAATGACGTGAGCTGGATCTTAAAAGGTGAGTTGGTGTTCTCTAAGTGGCTGGTAGGAGGAAGAAGTGGCAGTGAAGTGGAGGGAGAGGATATCAGTGAAGGGTGAGCAGAGCAAAGTCATGGAAATTGAGCAAGTATGATTTCACAAGGGCAGGGAGCAAATCTGCTGCATCCAGTGTTGGATCCCCAGAGATTAACATAGTGCTTGTAACACAGGAGGCTCTCTCTCTCTCTCTCTATATATATATATATATATATAGATGAAGACTGGATGAATGAATAAACCAATTAACCAATTAACTACAAGTAATTCAGTATGGTATTAGAGGGTGGTAATTAAATCTGAGAGATAAAGAAGAGCCAGATCAGGATCATCTTTGTAGGCCAAGCCAAGGATTTGGGGTTTTATAGACAGTAGGAAACCTTCCAAAAAATTTAAGCAGATGAGTAACGTGATCACATTTGCATTTTAGAAAAATCACTATGGAAGTTGTTTAGAGGATGGATTGGAGGCTATGAGATCAGATAGGGGATGATTGTCATATCGTCCAGGTGAGAGATAATGAGAATCTAATTTAAAAAAATAAAAATTGAAAAAAAAAGCAGCAGTGAAGATAGAGAGGAGGAGATGGGTTCTGGAGCTGGTATGACAATAGAGTTGATAAAATTTGGTGACCAAGAGACATTGAGATGAGGAAATGGAAGAAATGAGATATGACTCTTAGCTTGCATGCTGGTGGTCCCATTCACAAAGAGGGCAACCAGGGTAGGGGAAGAAGATGAGTTCCTTTTAAACCTGAGGGCCTAGGGAGAGGGCCAGCAGGCTGTCACATCTATAGGTCTGTAATTCAGGCAGGCCTGGGCCTTGGTCAGAGCGTCTAACTTCCAATATCACTTCTCAAAAGGCTTCACATTACAAGGAAGTAGTTAGAGGAAATTTTT
>PVKH010041801.1:0-10899 GCA_004027955.1 Chaetophractus vellerosus
TTTTGCATTCTTCTGTGTCCGCTTGTCTCCCCCTACTGCGGCATCCCGCAGAGTCAGCTCATCGCGGCGGCTTGCCCTGCCCGTGGCGGCTTGCCTTCTTGAGGCAGCTTGCCTGCTGGAGGAGGCCCTGGGAACCAAACCTGGGGCCTCCCATGGGGTAAACCAGAGCTCTACCAATTGAGCCAGAGCTGGTTCCTGCTACTTTCTTATTGCTGATGGAGTGGGCAATGGGGGCCTGCAACGTTCATATGCTGAGGTTTGTCCAGTCGTCGGTGTGCTATCTATTAGCCAGATTGCTTCCTGTAAATGAGGTGCCCACCCATGCAATGAGTGGTTTGTAGACAGCTGTTGTTTTAATATTCCATCCTTCCTCTCTAGCAGGCCAGCAGCCTGGGGCTTGTATGGCAGATGAAAGTGCCAGGCACTTTCTCGCCCAGTGCTGGACTTGGTCACCTGTGAAATGGGTGCCTTGGTTGCTGTCAGTGTGTTGTGGATACTCATATGTTGAAGTTTGATTTGCTCATTGATGTCCAGAAGCCTGCACAACACCTGAAGCAGTATCTACACAGGTTAGTGCGTCCTTTTGTCCGTCTGACAGAGGAAGGAGTCCTATGTAGTCTCTTGCCAGCATTGCCCTGCCTGTGTTCCCCGGTATCTGCCCCATACTGTTAGGTAGGGGGCACCTCCATCAAGTCGAGCATATATTGGACAGGACTCACTGGCCTTAAGCACAGTGCTCTGTTTCAGAGGGAGATGTAACCTTTTACACAATTCTTATACATACAGCCTTAGGATTTCCATGTCCTGACTTATGGTGTCACCAGTCTGCTTGGCCATGGTTTCATCAACTCATCTAATTTTTGCTAAGACGTCGGCTTCCAGATTTCTTGGAGGTGTGCATGAAGTCTGGACTTGCACATGCCAGATTGTTGTTTGGGCATCTGGGTTTTGTGCCCTAACCCAGATATCTTCCCCCAGGGCTTTACTCCCTATGTCCTTATCAGCTAAAGTCCATTTCTCCTGTTGCCATTATACTATCCAGAGAGTCAGACCACAATACCCAGCCCAGCTGTCAGTACATGTGGAGATCGGCAGAGGCTCACGGACTATAACCATCCAGATGGCTCGTAGCTCAGCCCATCGAATGCTCTGACAGTCTCCTTCATCCATCCATATGGTGTTTGTAGTTTTTGAACTGCTGTTGCTCGCCATTGGTGGGAGGAGGGGGCTGTCCTCTGCAGGAACCATCAGTAAACCAGGTGTCCTCCAAAGGGGCTCCTGCACCCTCTATAATTGATGCTATTTCCTTTATTGCTGGCATGAAGAATAGAAGGGACTCTGGATTTTCTACGTGCGTAACTGGCCCCAATAATTTATGTACTCCTAAGATCGTGGGCTAGTATGGAGAGAACTCTGTTGTTATAAATAAGCATGCCATTTTTGTAGTGTGCACAAAACAAAAAGTAGTGACCCTCTGTGCACAAGCACTTTTGGGTCGAATGCTAGTGTCTTTCACCAACCACTTATTGGCAAAGACATTTTAAGGCTCAGTTTGCATAAGAACAGGATATACTGCTAACAGTTGTTTTTCAGTAGGACCATATCATTATTCTGTTCCTTTCCATAGCTTGGTACTCATTTCTTGCCACAGATCCCACCCAAACCCTTCTAGGTAACTGGCAACATCTGATTTACAAGCTTTCCCTGTACCTAGAGACTGGATCTGTTTTACAGCTATTTTTACTTGTTGGAATGCTTGCTCAGCCTCAGTGTCCCAATGCCACTAAGCCCCTTTTTTTATCAACCTATATAATGGTCAAAGTATTTGAACTAGGTGGGATTTAAAGGGTTTCCAGCAATTTATTAAGCTTGTAAAGGCTTGTAGTTCCTTAACAGTGTGGAAAGTTGGACACATTTGTACTTTGTGACTGTGCCAGAACCACCTTTGTCTTATCTTGTCACCCCTAGGAGTTTTACAGATTGTCCAGGCCTCTGTTGGCATCGTTGATGGCCCATCCTCTGCTCGTTAAAAGGTGCTGTAATGGTGGGGCTGCCATTTCTAGAAATATAATACTGTCAGAAGTAAGCATATCATCAATACAGTGAAACACAGCAACATTTGGTGGCTTTTCCCATCTTGCTAGATCAACTGCCACCATTCCATGACAGATGGTGGGACTATATAGGTACCCTTGTGGCAAAACCTGGGAAGTCCATTGCCACCCTCCCCACATAGATGCAAGTTAATCTTGGCTATTTTCTGCTAGTGGGATACTGAAAAAGGAGCTGGCTGAGTCTAATACATAATGGAACTCTCCTAACTGGGCCAATAAGTTATCAAGAAGCTTTGCAACATTAGGTACTGCTGTGTGAATAGCAGGAACAACCTTATTTAAGTTTCAGTGATCAACTGTCATTCTCCAACTACCATCAACTTTTTTCACTGATCACACAAGACTATTAAATAGGTTCTCTGCTGATTGTATGATCCCACTCTGGCCAGTTCTTTTAACGTTTCACTGATTTCGCCATGTCCACCCAGGAGTCATTATTGCTTGGTATGGGTGTCTCTTCAGGGTGGGGGTGGGGGCAGGTACACTGAGGTCTAATTTTGAGCTGCACCCCATAGAATTGATTTCACCCTGTGGATGCAAGGGCAGAATTCACTGGTGGTGATGGTATGGTGGTATGGTCTAGGACTTAAAACACATCCACCCCAGTATATATTTGGGAATGTGGAGAAATACATAAAATATACTTTTGGGGAGGTGAGGCGTCTCATTTGCAAAGTTAGGGTAGTTTGCACTACTTGTATGGCTTTTCCTCCATACCCATCTGTCACTTTTAGGGGCCTATTAAATCTCCAGGAATTCCCGTAGATGAGTGTGTTCTCTACTCCACTATCTGTAAGGGCTACAACATGCAAAGAGACCAGTAGATAACTAGTTCTACATGTGGCCTCTGATCACCTGATGTCACCTGTATTTGCAGGCAACCGTGGCCCCACCCCTAGGCTTCGGGGTAGGGGCTATCCACCCCCTTATACCAGACTTCTTAAGGGGTGCCATGGGAGTGACAACCAGTAGCACACATTTAGAAGTAGGCAGAGATTGCTATCTTTTTTCCTTAGGCAGCTTTTCCCAGAGTACTACTGATATAGCGGTAGGTAGTTTATTTTATTTTATTGCTGGGATGCCTGCAGCAATTAAATCAACCCATAGTTGTACAGGCCCCCTCTGCCCCTTCCCTTGCAAGATCTCTTTAGTTAACTTTCCTTACTCCTTTTGACTATATTCTTTCCATCTCACCAAATCTGCTATTGTCTGTGCCACCCAGTGAACAGATGGCCTGACCAATTAGGGGGCTTAGAATAGCTACTAATGTCCCATACCAGGCTGGAGGCACAGTTTGGAGGATTTTATCCTTCATATTGGCCATGAATAATTTGTCGTTAGGTCCACGAAAGTGTTTAGCATTTGCTACATGTTTTATTCCTAATTATGAATATATTTTGTAATTCTTCCATAGATGGCCATCTGCCTTTTGTGGATGGCATATCCGCCTCATTAGGCCAGGCCAGTTTTATAGCTAAAATACACTACACTAATACATTTTGAATGCTGTCTGGTTGTATTAGTCAGCCAAAGGGGTGCCTTTGCAAATATACCAATAATTGGTTGGTCTTTATAAAGGGTATTTTATTTGGGGTAGAAGCTTACAGTTACCAGGCCACAAAGCATAAGTTTCTTCCCTCACCAAAGTCCATGTGTTGGAGCAAGACAGCTGCCGACGTCTGGCAGGGCTCAGGCCTTTTGGGTTCCTCTCCTGCCGGGGCTGCGTTTCTCTCCGGGCTTAGCGCTTCCTCCACAAGGTCAGCTGTAGACTATCAGGCGAACAGCTCATTTCTGTTCTCCTGGGGCGCCCCCTCCAACATCAGAACTGCTTCTCAAACATCTGCTTCTCAAATCTGCTCCCTCTGGCTTTTGCCTTGCCTTTTATACTTGAGACCACACCCACTGGGGGGCAGGGCTCAATGGCCTTCTGATGTGGCCCAGTTAATGCCCTAATCATAACCTAATCACACCCAGATTAACAGATCAGTTTACAAGCATGATTCAAATTATATTTTTGGAATTCATAATTACATAAAACTGCCAAACCATTACTCTGGTCTTTGCCATTCCTCATAAAGATGCTGACGAAGAGAAGGATGTGTAGTTATGCTAGCCATTTTTGCCATTTCCACTCCTGAAAGCATAATAGAGCCTCCCCCCTACATCCCATAATCTTAGAAACCAAGGGGGTATGCTTTCAACCCTTTTGTTTAAACTTTTCTGTTAATTCTACTAAATCAGGGGGTGGGGGTGGTTATTACTCTCTCATTACTATATGATTCTGAGCAAGGATCTCCTCTCGAAGGTCATCTAGATCCCTGGTTGCTTCCATTTTTGTAATTATTAATGGCCTTGCTTGTTTAGGCCCACCTTCAATTTCAACTTCCTCTTCCCATTCTCCCTCTTCTGCACTCTCCCAGGGATCCCAGTCTTCCCTCTGGATAACCACTGGTTCCTGCCACCCAGCATGCTCCTTCCATGTATTTTTTGCAACTTTACCTGGCATTACTTCTAATGAATTTATACCATTTTTGCTAATACATTAACATTGTTGGAAAAGGATATTAGGTTAGTGTATTCTAGAGCTAAAACTTCTTTTCACTTCAGCTTCTGCTTTTAATTGGGCTTTGGTAACATATCTAACTGTTCATAACAATGGCCACGTGGTAACTGCATTCACTTCTTTTCCTTGTAGTTTCCATTGACGCGTTCCCCTTTAGGACAAATAACACTGGCATTTTTGGGGCATCCCACAGTCACATACTGGGCTGAACTGTTCTAAAACATGGGTTACCTCCCCCTGCATACTGAAAGTTGGCCACCCCAGGATTTCCCCCATGGATTCCCATTTCCCTCCGCTTGTTTTGTTTTTATTCTCCTGGCTGACTTGCCAATTATCTGGCCATGAACCTACAGAACAGATTCCACCAAAGTTTAATGGGCATTTAAGACCAAAAAATGAAGCAGACCACTCCATATAGCAAAATAGTAACAGTTTTTTAAGGATTACAATTGGGAACTGGTCCTGGGTATTACTGGGGGTTATTTGGGTTAAGAAGAAGGAAGGCACAGAACCAAGTTGGAATTTGCAAGATCGTGAACATGTTTCTTTGAAGATGCTGATGTGTAGCAGTAGTTGAGTACAGTTAGCTATTGTGTTTAGGAATGTGCATATATGCTTTAAGATGCTCTCACTTGGGGGGGTGGGTTGCATTATCTAGGAATTTATGGCTTCTCTGGTTTATGGCCTCACAGTTTCTAAAGTATTTAATGTTTCTTGGTGATATTATAAATGGTACTGTTTCTTCAATTTCAACATCTGATTATTCCTTGCTAGTATATAAAAATAAAATTAACTTTTCAATATTGACCTGTATCCTGCAACCTTCCTAAACTCACTGATTGGTTCTAATAGCATTTTTGTACATTTCTTAGAATTTCCCACATTAAGGGTCATGTCATCTGTGAATAAAGATGGCTTTATTTCTTTTGTTCCAGTCCATATCCTTGTAGAATGATTTTTTTTCTTGCCTTATGGCATGGGCTAGAACTGGCACTATGTTGTTAAATAGAAGTGGCAAGAGTGAGCATCCTTGCTTTGTTCCTGATCTTTTGAGGAAAGCATTTAATCTGATTTTAGAATGTTATGTTAACCTTGCATTCTTGAAATCACCACGTGGTTATGATTTATTAGTCTTTTTATACATTTTTGGATTGGATTTGCTGAACTTTTGTTAAGAATTTTTCCAAGAATTTGTATATCTATATTCATGCTGAATATTGTTCTCTAGTTGCTTCTCTTGTAATGTCTTTTTCTACTTTTGGTGTCAGGATAATGCTGGCTTATCAAATGAGTTGGGAAGTAGTCACGGTTCACTTTCCTGGAAGTGTTTGATCTAGCATTAAATATTATTTCTTCCTTCAGTATTTCGTGGAATTCATAGGTGAAGCTATGTAGACCTGATATTTTCTTTGTGGAAAGATTTTTAACTATGAATTTTATTTCTTTAATAGATAGAGGGCTATTCAAATTATATCTTCTTGGCTAAACTTTGGTAGTTGTGTCTTTGAAGGAATCTATCCATTTCATCTGAGTAGTTGAATTTATTAGTATAGAATTTATAATATTCTCTTATCTTTTTATATCTGCAGGATCTACTGCTGTTACCTCTTACTTCTGAGGTTGTTAATTTGTCTTTTTTTCCTCATCATATTTTCTAGAGGCTCATAACTTTTATTATTCTTTTCAAAGAACCAGCTTTCAACATTCATTAATTTCTTCTCTGGTATTTATTTCATTTCTTTGTTTCTTGATTTTCTAGTTTCTCTGGGACATTTCTTCTGTATAAATTTCCCTGTATCCCTGCACATAGTCCATTTGTCTCTTCTATTCAAACCTATATGTGGTGCTGAAGTTTTAGGTATACTTCCAGAAACTGGAGTCTTTGGGCTGTCCATGTGCCAGCTGGGCCCGGAATCTCAGTGGAGCTGCAACTCCAACTCTACAGTTCAATGGACTCACCTAGGACACCTGGTGGGGAGATGATGATGGACAATGGCCATCCCAGGGAATGGAGAGAGTCTGCAGCTGCAGGCAGGATAATCCCATCCATCTTATCCACTTGGAGGTGGAGTGGACATCACCATCCCAGACTCCTCAGGATTGGGGGAAGAGCTATGGACTAGAGTGGACTTACTGGTATTCTGTTATAGGCATATTGTGATTCAAGCAATGGAAGAAATTATAACATTAATGTGGAGCCAGTGACCACTGGATGCTTTGGGGACAGGAGAGGGAAAAGCAGTTGTAATACAGGGGCTTTTTCACGACTTGGGAATTATCCTGAGTGACATTGCAATGACAGATATAGGGCATTTTATATCATCATATAATGTGCAGAACTGTGTGGGACAGAGCGTGATCTACAATGTGAACTACAGTCCATGCTTAGTGGCAAAGCCCCAAGATGTGTATATCTGTTGCAGGTGATGTGCCGCACTAATGAAGAATGTATATGTGGGAGGTTGTGGGAGGTGTAGGAGGTGGGGCATATGGGAATCCCTATAATTTTTGTCTAACACTTATGTAATCTAAGTATCTTTTTAAAATTATTATTAAAAATAAAAAATGAAAAAATAAAATCTATAGAGGGGCTTGCCTGCGGACACCTCAGGAACCACTAAAATTAAAAAAATTTTCCCTGTAAATACTGCTTTTGATGGGTTATATTTTCATTTTCATTCATTTAAAAAATACTCAATTCTTTTGTTCTTTGATGCATGGTTTGTTTAGAAGTGTGTATTTGTTTATTTTGTGAATATTGGAGATTTTCCAGAGATCTATCATTGATACTGATTTAATTCAGGTTAGAGAACATACTCTGTATGATTTGTATCCTTTTATATTTATTGAGACTTGTTTTATGGCCCAGGTGTGGTCTGTCTTGGTGAATGTTTCATCTGTACTTGAAAAGAATGTTTTCTGTTGTTGTTTGATAGAGTGTTCTATAAAGGCCAAGTAGTCAAGTTGGTTGATAGTGTTGTTCACAGTCTCCTATACCTCCACTTATTTTCTTCGTATTCAACAATTATTGAGAAGGTATTGAAATCTCCACCTATAAATGTAGATTTGGCTATTTCCCCTTATAGTTCTAGTAGTAATTTTAAGCACTGTTGCCAGAGGTGCAGGTTGTATAATGAGGCCCTGTAATTAAAGCATATATTTAGCCTGATTTATATAGATGCTACTCAGAATCAGCTACTGTAGACAGACGAGACTTTTAATTTTATTATTTTTATAAGCAAGGAATTTAATTTTTCCTTTCTAAGCGCTTTCTGGAATGTCTTTATATTGTTCTGCAGCTTTCTAATTTCTAATTCCTAGCCCATTCTTAAACCTGTACTCCTAAATAGCTCTCATTCATGCTTAATGGCTAGCAGCCCAGGGACCAACTCTTTGTTTCCTCAGGCATTTAAAACCAAAAACGTCCAATATGATGGTAAAGAGAAACTGAAGATTCCATTCATGAAATCAAGCCTACTACTAGGCCTTCGTGTAAAGTTTTGAAATATCTGAATAAATTATTTACTTATTTTCCATTTTTCATTCTCTTTATACTTTCAGGAGACTGGAATAAAAATGAGATGGAAACTCTTCAGGAAGCAGGATTAAAGTGCCTTTCACTGGAAGAGCTATCGTGCTGGGAAATCAGGGGACATGTTGTGAACAACTTAGCTAGAAGCCAAGACTCTGTGATAAATATTCCAGGAAAAAGTTCTCAGTTCTCCAGACAATATGATTCTCCCTGCCAAGTGGGGGCAGGAGTATCTATTCAGGTTTCTGAACATAACAAGTACATGATGAATCTTATAGGACCTGTTTCCACTATTATAAAAGATCAGGAATATCCAACTGGAAGAGCTCAGAATTCTTGGAGTAAAATTTATCTGAATGAAAGACAGAATCATCAGAGAAGCTGTAAGCAGATGAAAAACAAATTATTTATATTTGCTCCTTATATTGGTATTTTCAGTTGTATTTCACATCACCATGAGAATAACATAGTGCACAAAAGAGATGAAGCTTACAGCAGCAATGATTGTGGTAAAGATGTCTTAAAGATATCATCTCTTAACCAACTTAGTATAATTCACACAGCACAGAAAACCTACCAGTGTAATGAATGTGAAAAAACCTTCAGTGATAGATCTAGTCTTGAACTTCATCAGCAGGTACACTTGGGAAAGAAGTCCCCCACCTGTGGTACACATGGGAAGAGCATCAGTTATAGCTCAGGTATTCCCAGTCAATACAGTGTTCACACAGGGAAAAAACGGTACTGGTGTCATGAGTGTGGTAAGGGTTTTAGTCAGAGCTCAAATCTGCAAACTCATCAGAGAGTCCACACAGGGGAGAAACCCTATACATGCCACGAATGTGGTAAGAGCTTTAATCAGAGCTCACATCTTTATGCTCATCTGCCTATTCACACAGGAGAGAAGCCCTACAGATGTGAAAGTTGTGGGAAGGGCTTCAGTCGTAGCACAGATCTTAACATTCATTGCAGAGTCCACACTGGAGAGAAACCTTATAAATGTGAGGTGTGTGGGAAAGGCTTCACTCAAAGATCACACCTTCAGGCCCATCAAAGAATCCACACTGGAGAGAAACCATATAAATGTGGGGATTGTGGTAAACGTTTTAGTTGTAGTTCAAATCTTCATACCCATCAGAGAGTCCACACTGAAGAAAAACCATACAGATGTGATGACTGTGGTAAGTGCTTTAGTTTGAGCTTTAATCTTCATAGTCATCAACGGGTCCACACAGGAGAGAAACCCTATAAATGTGAAGAATGTGGTAAGGGTTTTAGTTCAGCCTCAAGTTTTCAGAGTCATCAGAGGGTCCACACTGGAGAGAAACCATTTCGATGTAATGTATGTGGTAAGGGCTTCAGTCAGAGTTCATATTTTCAAGCCCATCAGAGAGTCCATACCGGAGAAAAACCATACAAGTGTGAAGTGTGTGGGAAGCGCTTTAACTGGAGTTTGAATCTTCACAATCATCAGAGAGTCCACACAGGAGAGAAACCCTATAAATGTGAGGCGTGTGGTAAGGGTTTCAGTCAGGCTTCAAATCTTCAAGCCCATCAGAGTGTCCATACTGGGGAAAAACCATTCAAATGTAATGCTTGTCAGAAGCGATTCAGTCAAGCCTCGCATCTTCAAGCCCATCAGAGAGTCCACACAGGAGAGAAACCATATAAATGTGATACATGTGGTAAGGCTTTCAGCCAGAGATCAAATCTTCAAGTCCATCAGATAATCCACACTGGAGAGAAACCATTTAAATGTGAGGAGTGTGGAAAGGAATTCAGTTGGAGTGCTGGTCTCAGTGCTCATCAGAGGATCCACACAGGAGAGAAACCCTATACATGCCAACAGTGTGGTAAGGGCTTCAGTCAGGCCTCCCATTTTCACACACATCAGAGGGTCCACACTGGAGAGAAGCCATACATATGTGATGTCTGTTGTAAGGGCTTCAGTCAGAGATCACATCTTGTGTACCACCAGAGAGTCCACAGTGGAGGAAATCTGAAAGTGTGAGGTGTGGTACATTCTTTAGTTAGAGTTCACATCTTCATCTCCACTGAAGAGTCCATGTTGGTCACTGTGGAAGGTGATTCCTTCAAAGCTCAGAAGCATGAACAAAGAATCTTCACAGGAGAGAAAGAAGCTCTATAAAACGTTGCATTTTTAAGGACTTGGGAGAAAAAATTTTTACTAACATCAGATTCCACAGAAAACCTTATTTGTTTTATAAATATGGTTGGTGTTTATACCAATAGAGTTCAAGATGATCCCAATTCTCAAGCTATAACACAGCAGAAGAATCTTAACATTCATCAGACTACCCAGGAGAGAGGTTTTAAAAATGAAGAATATGGAAAGACTTTAACAAAAGTATAATGAAATCACAGTTAATGCCCACTAGAATATAATAACCCCTATGTGGGGAAGAGCTTTTTCACCAGCCTATCTCCACCACATAGAATAGTACCTGGCTTCAAAGAAATGCCTAGCAATTTGAATGAAGTGGGGGAAAAAAACCTACAATTAAGACAGATATTTGAAAAATTTCATCACTTTCCTGCCCTAAATTCTTATTAAATTATACTCAAGGGAGTGGATGTGGCTCAAGTGGTTGAGCACCTGCTTCCCACATAGGAGGTCCTGGGTTTGGTCCCCAGTGCCTCCTAAAAACAAAAAAACAAGCAAATGAAAA
>PVKH010041802.1:0-10897 GCA_004027955.1 Chaetophractus vellerosus
TGATTACACAAATGTTACACAGAGATTCCAGGAGTACCCATATGCCATCCCCCACCCCTCCCACAACCCCCAACATGCACATCCCTAAGTGTGGCATAATGCCTCTGTTAGTTACACACGTTTTGGGGCTTTGCCATCAGACATAGATCACAATTCAGGCCATAGACAACCCTCTCTTCTTTACAGTTCCTGTATGATAATTTTTTAACATCACTGTTTCTTGAAGCAGAATACAAGTTAAGGCTAACAAGATGATGACCAATAACCTAAAAGGTAAAATTAGGGAATAAGATATCAACAGGGACTCTGCAAAGCCTTGACACATTTCTGGCAATCTAGCAGGTCATGTGCATGTGGAGGTCCCTGCCCACACCCAGGAAAGTCTTGAGAAGGCCCTCAGTTACCTCTCACTGAATTTGAGGTACTGCACAAACAGGAAGTGGAGGCTAAGGCAGAGTTGCAGACTATGTGCCACAATGTGGAAAGCAGGCTATGATGGCAAAGTTCATGTGTAAACTTGGCCAGTTTATGGTGCTGAATTGTTTGGTCAAGCAAACACTAGCCTTATTGTGTTTTTGAGGATAATTTGTGGTCTTAAATCATCAATTAGTTGATTAAATCTATGGCTAACTATATCTAAAATCCACTAGGAGATTGCCTTCAAAAATGAGACAAGTCTCATTTTCCATCAGTTGAAGGATTTATTTTTTTTTAAGATTTATTTTTATTTATTATACATCCCCTGCTTCTGCTTGTTCTTGCTGTGTTCATTTTTCTCTGTTCCTCTGTGTCTGCTTATCTCCCCTTGCTGGGGTGACCTGCAGGGTCAGCTCACCAGCGTAGGGGCCTGCCTACTCCAGGGGCTTGCCATTACTCAAGGGGGCTTGCCTTTGCCCATGGGGACTTGCCTTTTCCCATGGGGGCTTGCCTTTCTGCCTGCAGGGGCTCACTTTTGCCCATGGTGGCATGATCCACCTGCAATGGAATGCCCCACCCACATTGGCTTGCCTTCTTGAGTTGGTCCACCCATTCGAGGAGGCCCCAGGGACCAAACCTGGGGCCTCCCATGTGGTAAACTGGTGCCTTACCCACAGGGCTACAACTGGCCCCCTCAGTTGAAGGATTTAAATGGAGTCTTCAGGTTTGTTTAGGGGTGGTAGACTGTCAGTAATATATTATTATACTCACTAAAACCCACCTCAAAACTGGCAGCAAGTAGCCTGCAAGGGAATTGATTGATGAACACAGGCAGACTGAGAGGATCCACAAGGGCCCAAGAAGATGGCTGTACTTCCATAGCTTTGTTTGACTGCTTGCTTTTGTGTTGGTTTGGGTTTTTTTGGTTATTGTTGTTTTCTTACTTGTTTTTCTTTCCTCTTTCCTCCCCCCCATTTTATAATTAGATACTACTAGGAGCAGGGATTAGGAATATAAATGACAACAGAAAATGAACAAACATGCACATTATAGGTATCCCAGAGGAAGAAGAGAAGGGAAAGGGAACAGAGGGAGTTTTGAAGGAAATAAGGGCTGAAAACTTCCCAACCATATTGAGGTAAATGGATGAATATATCCAGGAAGCACAGCACACACCAAACAGTATAAATCCTAATGGGCCTACAACAAGACATATACTTATCAAAATGTCCAATGCTCAAGACAAAGAGAAAATATGCAAGGCAGCAAGCAAAAAGGGAACCATCACATACAAGGGAAGCTCAAAAATATTAAATGATGATTTCTCATCTGAAACCATGGAGGCAAAAGACAATGTTATGACATAGTCAAGGTACTAAAAAAAAAAAACTTCCAGCCATGAATTCTCTACCCAGCATAGCTGGCATTCAAAAATTATGGAGAGTTTAAACGATTCACAGGTAAACAGAAATTAAGAGAGTATGCCAATAAGAAACCTGCCTTCCAAGAAATACTAAAGGAAGTTCTACAAGTTTAAAGGAAAAAAAACAGTGGAGAGAAAGTTGGAGGTGACTGTACAATCAATGAAAAAGACAAAAAGAGAAATAAAAACAATATATGACATACATAAACCAAAAGAAAATATAGTTGATTTAAGAAATTTCTTGAGGTAATAACACTGAATGTTAATGGATTAAACTAACCAGTCAAGAGTCACAGATGGGCAAAATGGATAAGGAAATATGACTCACCAATATGTTGTCTATAAGAAACACACCTTAGACCCAGGGATTCAAGAAGGCTGAAAGTGAATGGCTGGAAAACAATTTTACAAGCAAACAATAACAATAAAAGGGCAGGAGTAGCTATCCCAAAATCAGACAAAATACATCATAAATGGAAATATATCATAAGAGACAATATATATATAGTATATATATTAGTATATACTATATATAATATATATTAGTATAAGGGGTAATATTTCAAAAAGAAAGAACAATCCTAAACATTTATGCACCTAATCAGGGTACCTAAAAAAACACAAAGCAAACACTGGAAAGAGTAATTTGAGATATAAATACATCTAAAATTGTAGTCGGGGACTTTAATACACCATTATCACCATTGGACTGAACATCCAGACAGAAAACCAATAAAGAAAAAAGACTCTGAATAATACATTAGAGGATCTGGACTGAATAGATATATAGAGAAAGCTACACCCAAATACAGTGTGGTGAACATTTTTCTCTAGTGTACATGGATAATACTCCAAGAAAGACCACATTCTAGGCCACAGAACAAACTTAATGTATTCAGAAAGATAGAGATTATACAAAGCAATTTCTCTGACCACAGTGAAATGAAATTGGAAATCACTAATGGCCAGAGGATAAGATTAGGCACAAATATATGGAAAGTAAGCAGAACACTCTTAGACAACCAGTGGGACAAGGAGGAAATCTCAAAAGAAGTCAGTAACTACCTTGAAACAAATGAAAATAACAACACACATATCAAAACCTATGGGATAAAGCCAAAGATGTAATGTGAGGTAAATTTATAGCCATAAATGCAAATATTAAAAAAGAAGAAAGAGCTAAAATTGAAGACCTACCTGCACACCTGGAGAAAGTGGAAAAATGGTGACAAAATAAACCCAAAGGAAGTAGAAGGAAGGAAATAACAAGGGTTAGACCAGAACTAAATGAAATAGAAAATAAGAAAGCACTAGAAAAAATAAGGCAAACCAAAAACTGGTTCTTCAAGAAGATCAATAAAATTGACAAACCCTTAGCCAGACTAAAAATGAAAAAGAGAGAGCAGATGCAAATACACAAAATAAGAAATGAGGGAGGGGATATCACCACTGACCCCACAGAAATAAGAGGATAATGAGAGGATACTTTGAAAAATTATAGGCTAAAAAGAATGATAATTTAGAGAATATAGGAAAATTCCTAGAAACTTACAAGCAGCCTACATTGACAAAAGAAGAAATTGAGGAACTCAGCAGTCCAATTAAAACTAAAGAGATAGACTCAGTCATCAAAACAAAACCCAACTAAAAAGAGCGCAGGACCAGATGGCTTCACAAGTAAATTCTATCAAACATTCCAGAAAGAGTTAAACCAATCCTGCTTAAGCTCTTGCAAAAAATAGAAGTAGAAGGAGCATTGCCAAATATATTCTATGATGCCAACAATACCCTAATACCAAAGATAAAAAAAGATGACACAAGAAGGGAAAATTACAGAACAATCTCTCTAATGAACCTAGATGCTAAAATTCTCAACAAAATATTTGCTAATTGCATTCAACAACATATCAAGGGAATTATACACCATGACAAATTGGATTTCATCCCAGGTATGCAAGGATGGTTCAACATAAGAAAATCAATCAATGAAGTACACCACATAAACAGATTGAAAGAAGCAAATCACAATCTCATCTCCATAGATGCAGAAAAAGCATTCAAAAAAATACAGCACCCTTTCTTGATAAAAACATTGCAAAAGATAGGAATAGAAGGAAACTTTCTTAGCATGGTAAAGGGTATATACAAAAAAACTAGAGCCAATATCATCTTCAATGGGGAAATCCTAAAACTTTCCATCTAAGATCAGAAACAAGACGGGTGCCAAATATCACTGCTCCTATTTAACATTGTCTAGAAGTACTTGATTGAGACCTGAGCAAGAGAAAGGTATAAAAGAATAAAAGACATCCAAATTGGAAAGGAAGAAGTAAAAATTTCACTATTTACAGATTACATGATCCTATACATAGAAAGACATGAAAAATCTACCACAAAGCTTCTAGAACTTATAAAGGAGTTAAGTAACATCACAGGCTATAAGATAAATGCTCAAAAATCAGTAGCATTTCTGTACACCAGTAATGAGCAGTATGAGGAGGAAATCAAGAAAAATACCATTTACAATAGTATCAAAAAGTATCAAATAACTAGGAATAAATTTAACTAAATATGTAAAGGATTTATATACAGAAATCTACACAACATTGTTAAAGGAAATCAAAGAAACTTAAATAAATGTAAGGCTATTCCCTGTTCATGGAAAGGAAGACTAAACATTATCAAGATGTCTATCCTACACTAACTAATCTAAAGATTTAATGCAATCCCAATAAAAATCAACACTGTATTTTTTAAAGAATTGGAAAAAAGAACTACAATATTTATTTAGAAGGGTAAGTGGTCCCACATCACAAAAGACATATTGAAAAAGAAAAAAATTTGGATGCATCACACTACCTGACTTTAAAACATACTACAAAGCTACAGTGGCCAAAAGAGCATGATATTGGCACAAGGATAGATACACTGACCGGTTGAACAATTCAGTTCAGAAAATTCTGATATAGATCCTCAAATATACAATCATATGATATTTGACAAGGCCACCAAGCTCACTCACTAGGGAGAGAAGAGCCTCTTCAACAAGTGCTGCTTGGAGAACTGGATATCCATATCCAAAAGAATGAGAGAGGAGCATCATCTCACACCAACTACAAAAATCAACTCAAGATGGATCAAAGGTCTAAATATAAGAGCCAAGACCATAAAGAACTTGGAAGATAATATAGGGAAGCATCTACAGGACCTTGTAATAGGAAATGTTTTCATGAACTTCACAGGCAAAACACAAGCAGCAAAAGAAAATATAGATAGATGGGATCTCCTCAAAATTAAAAGCTTCTGCACCTCAAAGAAAGTTATCAAAAAAGTAAAAGGCAACATACCCAATGGGAGAAATTATTTGGCAAACATACATCTGATAAGAGCCTAATATCCTGAATATATAAAGAAAGCCTACATTTCAAAAATAAAAGGACAAACAACCCATTTTAAAAATGGGCAAATGACCTGAAAAGACACTTCTCAGAGGAAGAAATACAAATGGCTAAAAAGCACATGAAAAGATCCTCGACATTACTAGCTATTAGGGAAATGCAAATCAAAACTTCAATGAGATACCACCTTACACCATTAGAATGATGGCTATTAAAATAACAGCAGATGATAAATGTTGGAAAGGATGTAGAGGGATAGGAACACTCACCCACTGCTGGTGGGATTGTAGAACAGTCCAGCCACTGTCGAGGACAGTTTGGCAGTTCCCAAAGAACTAACTATAGAATTTCCATATGATCCATCCATTACACTGCTGAGTATATACCTTTAATAATTGAAAGCAAAGACATGAACAGATATATGCACACCAATGTTCATAGTGGCATTGTTCACTATTGCCAAGAGTTGGAATTAACCCAGGTGCCAATCAACAGATGAATGGATAAGCAAAATGTTTTACACACATACAATGGAATATTACTCAACTGTAAGAAGGATTAAGTCCTAACACATGGGATAACATGGATTAATCTTGAAGACCTTATGTTGAGTGAAGCAAGCCAGGCATTGAAGGATGAACAGTACATGACCTCATTGTTATAAAGTAAGGAAATTGAGCAGTCTTAGAGAGCTATTGTCTATAAGATAGGTTTACAAGAAATAGAAAGAGGACAGAGAGTTGTGAACTATCATCCATATGGATGTAATCTGTAGTAAAGTGTTAAAGTGTGATTGCATATTTATAGGATAGGACAGGATGATAGTGATATTATTGGGTTGGGTGGTGCAGGGTTGACAGGTGGATATTTGAGAAGGGTAGGTTAGAATGTCCAGGATATTAGGGGGAGGGACCAGCTGAATACTGTGGATTTTAGGGTATGAGGTTGAAAATACAGAAGTGGGAATGCTTTTATGGCAAAAAGACAAGAAATATCACTGGTTTAGGGTGTTGGTTGAGGAGGCATTCTGGACAGGACACACCTAAAGCAGGTTTCTAGGGAGTCTGTGAGTTTTCATTCTGTCATAATGTGTTGTATCATTGGGTGGAGACCCACATAATAAGTGGGAAATAGTTGGACTCTCATCTTTGGAAGACCAATTTGTTCAGAAATAGACAGGTGGGAATCTCTCAAGAGCAAGGGTGCTTCCTAATAGGGGAGGACAAACCAGTGTGTCAAGATATCTTTTGTATGTAACTATGATTCTTGTCATCCAACAAGTCAAGCCAGAGGGTTGTTGTGGGCCCTGAGGGATGGGGTGGGAGGAATAGAATATATTAAACAGGGGGTATTTAGTGGTCAGTGGAAATGTTCTTCATTACCATACAGTGATACACAAAGGACATGGTAAATATCATCAAAATTTGTAAGAGTGTACGGACTAAAATGTAAGCCATAATGTAAACCATTAACAATATTTAGTAGCTATGTTTCATTATTTGTATATCAGTTATAACAATACTACCAACCACATATAAAAAGATGTTAATATGGGGGGAAGGAAAGGGGGATGATGTGTATATGAGAAGCTCCTGTATTCTATGTGGGACTTTTCTATGACCTAAAACTTCTTTGGAAACAAAATGAAAAATCATGAGACACTGGGGAATGAGAGCGGGAAGGTGCCATGGTACAGACTGGACACCAGATATTGCAATGATGGAAGGCAAAAGGTCCAACAAAATTTTTTCTATATTTTTTCATTTTTTTTATATCCCAATCTTTTGATTTAATTTAATTTTTGTGTTTTTTTAATTTTTATTTATCTCATATATAAACCTATCATTATTTCATTTTCCTCATAATTGTACTCAGCTATTGTAATGGCTTCATCTTTGAAGAAGCTTTGGAACACAGAAGGGTTACAACCAGGGCCAGGAAGAGTTGTTGGTGTGGGGTGTCAGGGATGGAGGATGCATGGCAGGAAGTCCACCTGAGAATAAATATAAGATATATAAAAATGGATTGGGATATATAAAAATAAGGATTGGGAGAAGAACTATGGACTAGAACAGACCTGTTGGTGTCCTGCTATAGACTTGTGATACACACAATGGAAAAAACTGCAAAATTATGTGGAGCCAGGGTCACTGGACACTGTGGGGGCAGGGAGAGGGAAGGGCAATTGTAATGTGGGGTTTTTTTGGGACATAGGAATTGTCATGGGGGATGTTGCAATGGAGGATGTAGGCCATTTTGTTTCATCATGTATCATGTGGAACAGTGTGGAAGAGAGGGTCGTCTACAGCCTGAACTGTGATCTACGCTTGATGGCAAAGCCCCAAAATGTGTATATCTATCACAGGCATTATGCCACACTGATGAGGGATGTGTATGTGGGGGGTTGTGGGAGGTATGGGGGGGTGGCATATGGGTACTCCTGGAATTTCTGTGTAACATTTATGTAATTAATGTATCCTAAAAATATATAAAGATAAATAAAAAAATAAAATAAAATAAAACACAAAATTTAAAAAAATGTTCAAATATTCATCGTGCACTGTCACAGTGGGTGGAGTATCACTCAATGAATGATTGAATACTGAATTCCCATCCATGAGAGCACTGCCACATTCTCTAAGGGAGCAGTAACTGTCCCCAAGTGCAGGGACACTGACTGGTGAAAGAGGATGATCCACTGATGGCCCTTGATATTGATGGCTAGCCTTATGAGTCTTTGCTCTTGAAATTGAAACTTAGCCTAGTGTTGTGTGGGGCCTAAGTATTGCCTCCTGAGAGCCTCCTTGTTGCTCAAATTTGGCCTCTTTCTAAGCCAAAATCAGCACATAAATGCTCTATTTTCCTCCCAGTGTGGAATATGACTTCCAGGGACAAGCCTCCCTGGCACCAAGGTATTGCTACCAAGTGTCAACTTGGAATGTGACTGGGAAAAAACCTTGAGGGAAAAGGCAAAAACAAATGAGTTCATATGGCTAAGAGACTTCAAAATCTGTTGGGAATTTATCCCAGAGATAATGCTTATGCATATCTCAGTAGGATCTCATAGAATTTTCCAAACTGTATATCACCCCAAATAGTGGGGCTCCTGAGGGCTCTGGAGACACCCAGGTCCTATTTCAGGGTGGATAGCTCCATAGTTTGGTGCCTTGTCAGTGGGCCTTACTTTGCAGTTTGTGCTCCTGAGAGTGACTGAGTTGGACTCAAATATGCCTTCCCTGCATCTGTCCCTTCTATTTAAATATATACTTGGTTCTGTGGTTTGTAGGTGTGCATCCATAGACTTGAGTTTTTTGGGCTGTCCATGTACCAGCTGGGCCCAGAACTTCATTGGAATACCAACTCCTACCTATAGCTCATTGGACTCACCCAGGACAACTGGCAGGGAGATGATGATGGACAATGTCTGTCCCAGGGAATAGAGAGTGTCTGCAGAAACAGGCAGGATAATCCCACACATCTTCCCTATGGGATATAAGCTCCCTCTCAACTGGACATGAAGAGGACATCACCATCCCAGACTCCTCAGGATTAGGGGAAGAGCTATGGACTAGACAGGACTTACTGGTATTCTACTATAGACATTTTGTAATTCAAGCAATGGAAAAAATTACAACATTGGTGCAGATCCTGTGGCCACTGAATACTCTCAGGGTAGGGAGAGGGAATAGCAGTTGTAATACAGGGGATTTTTGGGGACCTGGGAATTGCACTGTGTGACATTGCAATGAGAGATATAGGCCATTTTATATCTCCATATAACATGCAGAACTGTGTGGGTGAGAGTGTGGTCTACAATGTGAACTATGGTCCATGCTTAATGGCAAAGCCCCAGGAAATGTTTTCCAATTGCATTGAATGTGCCACACTAATGTAGGATGTTTATGTGGGAGGTTGTGGGAGGTGTAGGTGGTGGGGTGTAATGGTTTGACAGTTTTACCTAATTATGAATTCCAAAAATATAAATTGAATCATGCTTGCAAACTGATCTGTTCATCTGGGCATGATTGGTTTATGATTAGGGAGTTAACTGGGCCATATTAGTAGGATGTTGAGCCCTGCACCTCAGTGGGTGTGGTCTCAAGTGTAAAACGCAAGGCAGCAGATTTTTGAGAAGCAGTTCTGATGTTGGAGAGGAGCGCTCCAGGAGAAGAAAAGTGAGTTGTTCACCTGATAGTCTACAGCTGGCCTTATGGAGAAATGCAAAAGCATAGAGAGCCTCATGGTCTACAGCTGAACTTGTGGAGGAAACAGAAGCTAAGCCCAGAGAGAAACACAGCCCCAGGAACAGAGGAACCCAGAAACCTGAATACTGGAGATGTCAGCAGCTGTCTTGCTCCAACACGTGGACTTTGGTGAGGGAAGAAATTTATGCTTTGTGGCCTGGTAACTGTAAGCTACTACCCCAAATAAATACACTTTATAAATACTGACCAATTGTTGGTATATTTCAAAAGGTCCCCTGTGGCTGAATAATACAGAATTGGTACTGAAGAGTGGGGAAGGGCTTTTTGCAATTACTGAAATGTTGGAACATTTTTATAAATGGGTAGGGGGTATTTTTTGGAGGAATTATAAAATGTTTGATGGAAAAGGCATAGATTGCTTTGCACAGACTGTTGATAGCAATATGTACCCTAAAGCTCTTTTTGATAAGGCCTTAGAAGGAAACAATTGTGAGATGGATACTAAAGAGACTTTTTATGATGCCTTAGAAGTAAATGAAGAAACTATTATTGGAAACTGGAGGAAAGGTGATCCATGTTTTAAAGTTGCAGAGAACTTAGCAAGATTAATTCCTGGTGTTATAGGGAAGACAGAATTTGAAAATGGCCAACCCAAGGATTTAGCTGACGTACTTTCCAAAGTAAACCCAGAGAATGTTGCTTGGCTTCTCCTTGTAGCTTATAGCAAAATGCTAGATGAAAGAAATATACTAAGGACTGAACTTTTGGGCACAAAGAAAAAGAAATTAATTCCAGAACTTCCAACTTTATGGAAATTAACTTTCCAAATCAAAGTGCCCCATTTGAAGATTTAGCTAAACCTGGAAATTGTAAATCAGAATTGAAGATGCAGTTATCTATGAAAGACTTGTGGAAGTCTGACTGTCAGATGTCTTGGACCCCTGCTTCCTGCATGCTAAACCAACAAAGATTTTGGGAGAGCTGTATGAACAAAACCACTGTTCACTTGGACTAAAAAGGACATGGAAAGGAAACATTGAAGGAGAAACAGCTTTATGGAGAAAACCATGGAAGCAGAGATCTGGAATTAAGTCATCACCTTGGGCCAAGAGAGTAGCTGCACCCATGTGTCGAGAGAGGGTGAGTTTGCCTGGGAGGTTGAAGAGGGTGAATGCCTCCACCCATTGTTCTGGGAGAGTTTTGCCTCCCCAGGGTGCAGAAAGTGTGAGTTTGCCCCAACAGTTGAAGAGGGTGGATGTTCCCACCCAATGTTTGGGAAGAGTCTTGCTGCTCCAGGGAACAGGGAGGGTGGAGCACATTCCACAAAGATTAGGGTGGTTAAGGTCAGCAACCCATAGGTCTGAGAGGGGTGTTCCTGTCCCCCATGGATTAGGGAAGGCAGGTGTTCAACTCGTTGCTCTGGAAGAGTTGAGCCTGTTTGCCAAAAGTTAGGG
>PVKH010041803.1:0-10895 GCA_004027955.1 Chaetophractus vellerosus
GCATTAATATCTTCAAAGTGCTGAGGAAAAAATAACTATCCATTGGGATTCTACCTGCACTGGAAATGAAGGCAAATATAAACACATTCTGAGAATTTTTTTTAAGTTTGCCCCATACACTCTTCACTGTAGGAATTCACCTTAAGTTTCTATTTAGCTTAAAGATACAGACATGTTTTGTTTTGCCCTCAACATTTTAAAAAATTGAGACGACAGACAAAAATTAGGAAATGCCTGATACAATCAAGATTTCTCATTTCTCTCCCCCCCGCCCTCGAAAAAAAAGGAAAAGGCTTGGCCACACCCAGTCCACATTCTAGGATGAACTTGGCTGAGCTGGAATAGCAGTTGCCCTCCTTAGAGAAGGTACCCAGTGATGGTTCTCATCTCTCCCACGCCTGCTTGCAAATAGACTTATATCCAACCAGCTTCATTCAGCTAATTACCTGTCCGATCCTTGCAGAAGACATTCTAGATTAGGATTCATGACCTTAAAGTGTTTGGAGGCCAACAAGCACTAGCATAACACGTGGCCGAGGCAGAAGCTACTCAGGGCTTCATTACTGGGTTGGTAGTAATTTATGATTGTGAACTAATAGAGTGCAACTGTGGGAAACCATGGTGGCACTGCCGGAAGTGTGCCTGGCAAGTGATTTCTGCAGTGACAGGCACGGCTCTTTCAGTTTGTGCAGAGCTGGCTTTCAACAGTGACAGCCACGGCAGTGAAGGTAACAGCATAAGTAAGTTCCAGTACAGCTCGGAGTTCTTAGAAATTTTGTGGGCTAAAACAGGTCTTAAGAAAGAGATAGTGAATTGCCTGCTGGAGGAAGAAGGAGGAATAAGAGAGAAAGGACATTCTTGAAATAAATTTTGATTTAGTTTGCCCACTTACTACAGAGTATATACCGCTCTCATTCACTGACTGCAGCAACGCAGTGATATTTGGAGATTTGGAGGCCTAGTTAAAGCCATTATGGCTCTCAAATATAATGGATTCTTTTTTCCTGGACGGAAGTCAGCATACCATACCTGAAGCAGAGCGATCTGATTGGGGGCAGGGGAGAAGAATCTATTAAAATTAAATGAAAATTGCAGATTTCAAAAATAGGACTAGAACTAAGTTATAGTTTGATAGAAGGTCATTTCAGAACAGGGATAAAGGGATGTTTTGTGTTTTAAAAAGTAGAGCACTTAGGTTAATTTCCTAGAGGGGATAAATAAACTAACTGTCGACATTTGGATTTATACTCTGGGAGTTTCAGGATGACCGGGTGTTGGTAGAGGTGGCCTTGTCTCTCGTTGCCAGCTATGAAAATTACACACCAAAGCCACAGTCCTTTCATTTTTGCAAAAGTCTACTTTACTTGGTTGTAAAATATTCAATGTTCTTAAGATTAAATATCTGAATATTGCTTCTGAAGGAACAGCTGTCAACTTAAATCTAAGGTCTAGTTTGTTTACTGGCTGTATTTTATATCCTTTAGAAAATGACACAAAACGGCAATAAAATCATTGTAAGTATTCTACAGGGGAATATAAATGCCCTTTGGTTACAGTGTACATATCTTTATACCTAATTCCAGTTTATTTTCCTAGGAATTATGTTAAATATGTAAAAAGCCTTTTCTCATAAAGCTAAAAATGCTAGATGTTTCCAAGTTGTAATTCAGCATTAGTGTCAAGATTGCTTCAGAAAATAAGCTACTATTGCTGTTTCATTCCTTTTAAGTGTCACTCAGCATACTATATGTGATTTTGCCCATAAAATAAACTTATATTTTATGTCAGTGTTTTAGACAATGTAAGTGAGATTAAAAATAATTTATAAGATGTGACTATGTAAAAATAACTAATTTTAAGCAACCAGTTTTTACATTGCTTTATCATATTATCATTAAATACTTTGTTCAGCTTATTATGGAAGAATTTATTCCATACACTAAAAATGGAGGAATTCTTAGGGAGAAGAAAGAAATATATTTGTATGCAGTTCTTAGATTAGTATTGACATAATTATAGAATACACCAAAAATACATTCATAATATTTTTGCATATGAGAAGTATAAAAAGCAATAATTATGCTTAGCATTATTTAATTTTTGTCATGAGTGAATTATCTTTGACCTTTTTAAGAAATAAGCATTAGGCAGCCTTATCAAATGGAGTAAAGATAAAAATCACTGAATAATAGTATCATGTCATTTATTAAAAATGCCCATCTCAAGCATTGAATTTGGGATACATGGATGTCAAATATGTTTATAATGTCAAAACTTAAACTTTTCTCAATACTATATTAACAATATTAATATAGAAAGGGAAGCATGAAAATAGGTTTTGACATTTAAAAATTCACGAATTAAGAAACCATTTCCAAAGTCCAATTCAATAAGAAAGAAATATATATGGAAATAAAAGTGAACATATTTTTGTTCAAGGTAAAATGTTTTAATCTTTACCAATCATACAATATATATTTCAAATCTGTTTCTGCTAGACCTTTAACCATATATTTTGGCTAATATGCCAAGGCTTATTTTTTGTTATAAACTGCTTCTTTATCCTTAATATACCTTTTAAATTATTTCCTGTGACTTGGAATACTATGAAAGTTTTCTTTATCCAATATGCCATGCAAATTATATGTGTATTATTTCTGATAGTGATATACATTCAGTAATAGGGTAATTCTTTTCCTCAGCTTTTATAATTTACAATTATTTGGAGATGCAAAGGAAATCTAAAATGCTGAAAATTTTTTAAGTGTAAGAGTATTTTCAAAAAATAGGTAGCTGAACTGATCATTCTTTTTCTTATATACATAAATAAAACTATGCAGTCTCTAAAAAGTAGGAATTAACTAATGAATGGTTATTTCAAATTCCAAGTACAAATGAAGTATAGAGAAACTGAGCATTTTATAAGATTGGACAATATTAGTTATTTTTTTAAAAATGCAGAATATCTAATATATTTCTAAAATCACATTTAATATGTAATGAATGCCACCAAAACAGTTCATCATGATTTTTTAAGGAAACTGAACATAGCTATATTAAATCTCATTTGGTCACTAAAAGTTAAGTAATATTTTTGAAACTCTCAAAATATGCTTGAAATATTCAGCTTTTAAAAAGCAAACCACTGTATTTCAAGAAAATGTGTCTGAAATCTATTTTCTTCTTTTTTAAATTATAATATGTTAGGTTTAAAAGAGCTGTGCAGGTTACCAAAGATAGATGTGAAAAATGATGAGTGAAGCTGGAGTTGAGAATTTTCTTCCCTAGCTTTATGAAAAGCAAAACTTGTCAATGCAAGTTGCACTTACCTAATTATTATGGAAAAATAATTTTGACATATATATACAAGAATAATAATTTTGTGACGTAAGCTTTAAAAGGGGCTAAATTCCTACATACATTTAAATGATTTGTAACTTGTCTATCTAAGACTTTTCATG
Source organism: Chaetophractus vellerosus (assembly GCA_004027955.1). Lineage (NCBI taxonomy): Eukaryota > Metazoa > Chordata > Mammalia > Cingulata > Chlamyphoridae > Chaetophractus > Chaetophractus vellerosus. Next base: position 3,462 of record PVKH010041803.1, read on the forward strand.
CTGCTATGACAGAAGTATCTTATAAAATGACATTATATTGAAATACTAGTCTGATAATTACTTGAATTTCTCTTTGCTCTCCCATTTTGTTTCTTGTATTATGTTGCTTATATAACAGGATCCAAGTTTTAGGTATAATCAAATGTGAGCCTCCACACTTTTGCTAAAATGGTTAATCATATCATTCTTAGTAACAGGAAAAAGGCAAAATAGTATCAGGACCTTATTTATTTAAAATAAAAAAAGGTTCAATACAAGTGGCAAATGTTACATCTGAATTTGAAAACCAGAAATAAAAGATAAAAGTGAACTTAATCTTTTTAATACTATTTTATGCAGAGCCATAACCATTACCATTACTACTTTTTAATGTATATTTTCTTTATTGTTAGGGAAGCAAAGGTGGCCAAAGGTCACGCTGTAAATTCTCATGCCAGTGTCGTGTACAAAACGTAAATTCTATGTTTTCTAAATTTGGGAAAGAAAATATGACTTTCTTTCACTTGTCTACATGAATTAATTCTAATATTTTTCTTTCGATGAGCTTAAAATGTTATATGATAGGAAACACGAGGGCGAATTTGCTCCTTCCCAGATGCAGTGGTTTTCAACAAAGGGCGAAACTGATGGAATAATTCCCACCCTTGAAATTGTAAGATGTCATTAAGAATTTGCATAAGTTTAATGAAGGTTTTCTATTTTTCAACTTTTCTGTATTTTCCTACTGATTTCGTCTTCTTCAGTGATGTGCATATTTCTCTTTTACACACACATACACACATACCCCAAATTGGTCATTGTAAAAGATGACTATGGGAATTTCCAAATATGTTAATTAATGTATTCTGAAACAAATTAAAACGGAAAGGTTAAAGTTTAAAAATGCTTAGTTATCTTTATGAGGTTTTGCCCTGCAATGCATTCATTCCTTGAAAGACAAAATGGGTTTCCTCCTTCCCCCTCCACTGATTCAAAGCTTCATGCAGACTTGCAGGATACAGGTAACTTAATAAGCTATCTTCTCATTAAGCATGAAAAATCTGAGGTCCAGCCTCTCTATACCTGCTCTTTGCACCGTGTGGTCCCTTAATTCCATGAGCAGAAGTAAAATCCAGAGTCTGAATAAAACACATCTCATAATAAATTTGTTTCGGTTTTTCGTTTTCTCCTTTCTCCTCCTGCTGCATTCTTATCAGCAGAGCACTTAACAACCACTAATTGGTTAATCTGTTATTTAGGCAAGTATTAATATTCTCATTTTGCAGACAAGGAACCAGGCCTCCTGCTGTGCATCTCCTGGCCCTGGGTAAGGAGCTCTTCAGATGGGAGATACAAAGTAGGTGAGCCTGTCCCCCAGAGATTCAGCTGCTTGCCTAAAGCCGCGCAGCAGGTGCGCCTGCCTTAGATCTTGAGTTCCTGACTCCCAGTTCTCCGCCCAGACCACCAGGCGCCACTGCCTCTAATGACAAAAACCCGTTTTCCCATTCCGCCCCAACGAATGCTCCAAGGACTTTCTTAATTGCGACTGATACCCTGGGATTGGGAAGCTTATTTGTGACTTGATGAATCCGCACCAGTCTTGCCTGGGTTTCTAGGTTTTGTAGCACTAAAACTTCAGAGTAACTTTGTTCTTACTGAATACTTCAAGATATCCCTATGTATGGAACAAAGAGACAAAGCATAGCTCTGTGGAGAGTATGTGACATTCAGGGAGTCCAGAGGGGCTGGTAAAATAGAACTAAGGAGATGGACCCAATGACCATCCCTGAGAAGCTGTGAAGGTGACTTTTTTTTCCAAAAGGCAAAATATATAGAATACTGTAAGAGCTGTGGCATCTTGTGTCAAAAAAAGCCTGGATAAAAAAAAATGTAATAGACCGAACACAAATCCATAAGAAAGACTGTTTTTAATACCACTTCTATTTCAGAATTTATGCTCTTGAGATCTGACCTCTTTAGTGCAGAAATCATTCTCTTCTAAAAGTATATCCTTCCACCCAAACAAAAACTTGAAAACTAATTCACTTCAAACTCAAATTGCTAGGGTTTTATTGAGAAAAAAGAATGAGATAATATGTGACCTATATTTCATGTCAGAATTATGAGAGGCTTAGAAATCACTGTAGCCACAAGTTAAAGCCATGCTAAATGCCAAATGAATTTACATAACTAGATATCCTATTTAAAATCTTTGGGAACAGAGTTCAAGTTAGAGAGATGAGGCAAGATTCCATCCATTTCTGTTTCATATCTATTGCCATGATCTAATTTGTAAATAAAATAGCCCTAGAAACAGCTGCCTGTTTCTTCCCATAGCAGAATGTCAAACCAAAATGCAGTATGTATCTTACAAGTATCTCTAGGAGGGCCTAAGTCATTTGCTAAGCACAAGTCCCTATAATTTACATAAGGTAGGTACTGACAGGAAACGATCTCATGGTGCTTAATTGCAAATCATGTAGCAAAGTTCAGAATTCAGAAAGTCACTGCAATCTATTAGGTTTCCTTGAGCATTGCCTATGCACATAGTTCAGAGATAAGGAATTCTAGGGCTGAAGTTAACTTTAAAACATGTAGGTGACCATTTATAAATCATAATTTTAAAAGTTTAAAAAAATGTTCCTTTGATCCAGAACAGATAGTCTACCTAGGTGCTGATATCAATACATGCAGCTTTAGGGAAGAGAATACATGGATTTAAAATGTATCAATCCAGTTGCAAAGGACAAGTCTCAAATCCCTTCCCGTTGCAGATTTTATAACTCAAAAGGCATTACCTGTAAGGGGTTAGGAGACACCTAAGACAAGGAAAATAGGAAATACATCAAAATACAGGTGATTGAAAGAAAATTTGCATAACCCTCAATTTGCTTAGGGACTGATACAATTTTATATGTTTTGCCTTCTAAGAGCCACAATTCAATAGAGGAAAGCATTTTAGAAAGGCTAAATAATAAAATCTAGTATTCGTGATAAGTGTTAGAGAAGGTGCAAAGGGAATGGGTTGGTTTGAATTGGAGTTTATAGATTTAATGGAGCAGGAAGCTGGTCAACTGAAGCATGGAAAATAGGTTGAACCCAGATAGCACACCTAAGAATGGGCAAAGACATTAAACCCTATAAATTTGTTGTGATCTGGAAAAAGGGTAAGGACAGTTTAACATCTGCTGGACTTTCAGCTGGGTGTGCAGTCTTGACAGGGGCCCATTATCCAGGCGCAGTTCCCCTATTTGTGTCATATAATGCAGTGAAATGGCATAGAAAACGGGCACTAAAACAATCAGATCGCTCAACAATACCTATTGCCCCAGTGCTCATTTCTTCCAGAAATGATATGTATTTTATTTTTAGTATAATGTTACTATCAGTGCTTAAAATGATGTTTACAAGTTGAATGACTTTAATTGTGCCTGCTCCATAATACTATGTAATCTTTATTGCACCTTTGTTTTTAAAGAGCTCAAAGTACTTTACAGATGTTATCTCATTAATCTGCCCAAATCCCCACGAGGCAGGCAGTGTATGGATTCATAACCCAGTTTTACAGATGAGGAAATAGGCAGAGTTGTGGGAAATGACTAAGCCAAGGATGCGGAACAAACGAAGCAGTGAGTGACTCCAAGGGTTCGATATCTGCTCTGTTTTGGGGACCGTGCCGCCTCTCCATCTGGGTTCTTCACTCTACAGAAGATATTCTGTAGCAGACGGTCATGCATCCCTAGGATCCTGGCTTCTCCTATTATATCAGCGCATGGTATGCACACACATTTAAGTACGTGATGATGCAAATGTAAAATAAAAAACAAACCTGATGATGTGGCTATTGTGCAAGGAGCTTCCTGAAGCAAATGTTTCAGAACTCTGGAAAGGATCATATTTAGAAATGCCAAAAGGTGCCTGTGACCAAAGCTTCTAAATAACAACATTGAACAGAGTCATACATAATCTGCCTACCTGCTGCCTGGCACAAGATGATACACAATTCCTCTTCCATGACACCTTGGTAAGGGAGTGAGGAGGGCAATCTGACGGGAGTGGGGGGCGGCACCAGGCACATGTGTGTATTTTTCTGAGTAGTATCTATGTGAGTCAGTCAAGTCTCCAAACAATGTTGAGAGCTGGGCTGTTAGAAAGGAGATGGCTTGACTTCTTCAAGGTCTACATTCAAAGGGATTTGAGGACACACTTACATTGACTTCCTAATGAAAATGGCAACGGCGTAAGTCCATAGGGAAGATGTGGTGGAAAGAGAAATTCTTATTCTTCAAATTCTTACCAAATAGGGTTTGGGCCACTGTTAAGTGATTTTGCATACCAGCAAGAGTAGGGAGCCAAACATTTCTTCTCCTCTACCCTTCATTTCCACCAAATAACTGGAAATAACACTCCTTCAGATGTCATGACTGAACAATGCCTTCCAGCATTTCATGGTGCTAGATTTCAACTCCTGGTGAAGTTTGGATTCTGAGAATATGGCAGAATGTGAGAGTTTTGTTTGTTTTAAACTCAAACTTAATGCACATAAAGAATCTGACATTTTAGGAGGAAAGGCTACTTAAAGATCTCTGCCAAATGCTATTTAAATATATATATATATATACACATATATATTTTAAGAAAAAGTATTTAGATTATATAAATGTTACATAAAACTATAGGGGACTCCCATATGCCCCACTTCCTATACCTCCCACACTTTCCTACATTAACAACATCTTTCATTAGTGTGGTATATTTGTTAAAATTGATGAAAACATTTTAGAGCATTGCCACTAAGCATGGGTTATAGTTTACATTGTAGTTTATACTCTGTCCTGCACAGTTTTGTAGGTTATGACAAGATATGTAATGGTCCATATCTGTCATTGTAATGTCATTCAGGATAATTCCCAAGTCTCCAAAATATCCCCATATTTCCCTCTTCCTGCCCTCAGTACCTCTAGTGGCCTCTGTCTCCACATGAATGATACAGTTTCTTCCATTGCTAGAATCACAATCAGTCTATAGTAGAATAACAGTAAGTCTACTCTAGTCCATAGTTCATTTCCCAATCCTGAGGATTCTGGGATAGTGTTTTCCACTCTACCTCTAATTGAGAGGAGGCTTTGATCCCATGGGGCAAAAATGCTACTTTAAAAAAGTTTTAAAGACTTAGCCACTGAGACTTTATTTGTTAAGATTCTTTTTTTTTTTTATGAAATAGAAATGAAATGCCACCATCCTACTCTTTTTGTGTAAGCTCATTTAAGCGAAGAGCTATATGATAACCTGCATTACTGAAGTATTTATGGGCTCAGAGAACTCTTTTCTGTCAATCTGCTGGTGTTTACAAATGTTAGCCTGAGCAACCTAAGTAACTTAGGCAAAATACCTAGTTATTTCACTTGGTTGGTTTCCTTACTCTCTCCCACATAGCTATGCAAGAAAACATTTTTTTTCCTTATATGGTAACTTGCTTTCTTCAAGAAAAAACTAAAATACATCTTGAACTCCATTATGGTATTAGAAAAATTAGTTACAAAACACTTGCAAAGTACTTTTGAACGCTTGAAATCAAAATGATATATATATAGAGAGACACATAGAGACAGAAATAGATATAGATACATATATATCAATACCCCCAAACACATCCATGTATAGAATATACTCAGCATTTGCATTATAATGTTTTCATATATACATACCTCAACAATGGCACCAGCCGGGAGTCTGAGAAAATGGCGGTAGAGTTCTTGGAAGCCACTGGGATAGACAGTATATATAGATACATGAGAAGTCTTATCTCCTGGACCAAGTGTAGAAGCAGAAATTTCATGTTGACGAGGGAGATCACAGCTGGAGACGGCAGACTCCATGCCTTGGCTTTTCCAGATGTAATCATACACTGCCACCTAGTGAGACACAAAGCCCCCCCAACAACCCCCCCACAAAGAACAGGAAAAAAAAAGAATTAATTAAATTCTGGCAAGAGCATAACCGATTTTAAATGATTTTACAATAAATCTGAAAGTCTCTGCCATCTGCAGTGCTTGCACTCCAATCCATGCATATTTTTATGACATATATCTAAATAGTGAAGATAGACAAATCCCCGGTGTGTGCTCCATAAAGTTAATTCTACACAGATGAAGCGTAATTGGCTCCCATATTAACCCAAAGTAGGAAGATCAAGCAGGCTGTGACAATGACAGTGTTGATTAAAAAAAGTGCTTACTGATGGTTTTGTGAATGGGTTTTTGTGCTTTCCTATCCAAAAGGAATCTGGTCTTTTCTCCTTACTCACACTGTCTAAAGTGCCAAGTCTCTTCCATCACCAGCTTGGTGGACAAGTACATACATTAATGATACATTCTACCGTGATGCACAAAGCAAGATTTATGCATGCTTTACATATTTACCTACTGGTTTTCCTTTATGACAATCCAGACTTCTACACTTACTGGACAGACTTTATTTTCTGTTAGGATTTCTCAGGTAACAATTTCATCGCTTAATATAATGCACCCTCTAGGGCATTCATTAATGTTAATTGAATTATGAATGAGTTGAAGAGACACTATTCTATTGGTTGTTAAAAGTATTGGTGATAGAAGATTAGACCATATCACCCTAAAATTTGTCCAAGGCCAGTGGATCTTCTTGTCTCCAGATATCTTTGTTACCTTTTCCTACAACAGCTGAGCTAGACAGATGCTTTCTAAAATTCTCAGTTTTTGTATTAACACATTCCAATAGTTTCAGAAGTAGATGGAGAAAAGTTTTCAATGGATTTCTTTCCTCACTGGCTCTTGCTGAGGCAGAAAGTATTCATCTGCTTCTGCGGAAATGACATATCAAAAATGTGCTCCACAGTTAACTCCCTCCGAGATGATTTACAAGTACCTAAAATCCTTAGAAAATGGAAAGATTTAATCATAGGAAAGAAAATTCTGGCCAATTGCTATTTAATTCAAGTCTATAATTGACAATTACACCCCAAGATTCCAGCTCGTGGATTTTCCTATGAAAATAAAAAGGCGTGATGAAAATCTGGATTGTTATCCAAGGAAGTAGCAAGTGCCTTGAATGGCACGAAGAAGAACAATCAAGGTTTAATAAGATTAAAAACAAATGTTTACTGAGGATCCAATCAATGTCAGGCTTTTGAAGTAATAGAAACATGCTTCAGGAACTAAGAGTCAAGCAAGAATTCACAATACAAGACCAGTATATCAAATTAAAACAAGCTTGATTGTGATGAGTGAGCAGAAGGAACCTTACCAAAGGGATGGGATCTGTGTTGGGTTGCAAAGCCTTAGTGGGATTTCAACAGGTAGGACAAACATCATGAGCACTTCTGATGCAGGAGCAGTCCTAGGAAAGGTACTGCGGTGTGAAAGCTCATGGTGGGATCCAGGGCCAAACATGGTCCAGGGGGCTGGATTGTAGGAG
>PVKH010041804.1:0-10898 GCA_004027955.1 Chaetophractus vellerosus
GTCCCTCCATACGGGAGACGGACGCCCAACCACCCAAGCCGCATCCATCACCCTGCTATATCTCTTAAGGTACCCAAAGTTACAGTCTTTTCCCATACAGGATGGTCATATAATAAATCAGGCTTAGTTTATCACCAGCATTCTAAAAAACAGACCTAGGGAGAAAAACTAGGTGTGGGGACACATGCATGGCTCTAACATAGCGAATGTGTAGCCTACTCTGATTATCACGAAATCAGGACAGTGAGAATATTCACAAGAACCTTTGTTTTATAGTTTATTACTGTGAGTATGATTGTCTGTATATGTGAATTTAATTTTTTATTCATGATAAATTTTGACTGCTATTTTTGTACATAGCTAACCTAATGAATTGAACATGTAAGTAATACATTTATATATTAAATTTAGAAGTATAAATGCCATGTATCTGCTTATGATGCCTAAATTTATTTGGCATTTTTCCTTAGGTATCTAATAGGCATCTCAGACATAATGTATTCAAAACAAAACTATCTTTTCCTTCCCCTCCGCAAACCATCTTAGTTCATTACAGTTCAACCTTTCTCTTGCCCCAACCAAAAACATCGGAAGGGTCCTCGACTCCTCTCTTTCTCTCATGCCCCATAGCCTATTTGTCAGGAAATTCTGTTAAGTCTTCTTTCTAATATATCCAGATTCTGATCACCTATACCACCTCCAACTGTTATAACTCTGGTCCAAGTCACTGATATCTCTTGATTGGATTAATTCAATAGCCTCTCTCTACTTCTACCCTTTTTCCCTTCATTCTAGACATAGGAGCTAGAATGATCCTTTTAAAGTATAAGCTATATCATGTCACAGTCTTGCCCAAAACTCTCCAGTGTTTCCCCAGTTTCTTCAGAGCAAAAGCTGAAATTCTTTCCATGGCCTACAAGTCCCCTTACAGTCTGCCCTTCCATCTTAGGCCATGTGTCCTGCTAGTAGTCTCCCTCCTGTTCGCTTTCCTCTGTTACCACTGGCTCCTTACAAACTTCTTCACAACATTAGGCCAGGTCAGGACCTTGGTGCTAACTCTTGCCCCAGACAGGAGCATGATTTTCTTGTTCCTCACTACCTTTAAATCTTTGTTCAAATATCATCTTATCAACAAGATCATCTTTGACCAAACTATTCAAAATTACAACCCCATCTCTCTCCCCTCCACTCTTTTCCATTCCCCTTTACCTTCCTCTATTTTTCTTCTATGCACCTAAAATCTTTTATCACACTCTATACTTTGCTGGTTTTATTTATTGTCTCTCTGCCCTTTTCCACCACTCCAACATAAGTACCCTAAGGGCAGGGATTTTTATCTCTTCGTTCACTGCTGTATTTTCAGCAGCCAGAATAGTTCCGGGTACATAATAGGTGCAGGGTAAATAGTATTGCATACATGAATAATATCGTCTGCATTTTTTGAAACACTGAGTGGCTGAGCTTTACAAATTATTTTTACTCTTTCAGTAACTGGTTTAAATATTGCTCTACACTAGAGAAGTGGTTCTCTGTCCAGACTGAGATTGCCTGGATATCTTTTTCAGAAATAATAATTGCTGGCCCTACCCCAGGCCAATTAAATTAGAATCTCTAAGGGTGGGGCCTGGGCATCAATGGTATTTTTTGTTTTGTTTTGTTTTAGGTTTCTAGGTGATCTTAATATGCAGCCAAGGTTAGAGTCACTGCTTTGGCAGGAAGGAGCGGTATTTTTTTCCCTTCAGGCCACAGTGCCAACTACATTACAAGGGTACTCAGGAAACATTTAACTGAGAGTGGCGGAATAAATGAAAATGAACCTCAACTATTGCAGTGGAGACCTAGATTTAGACCAGCTTAAGAATTTAGATTTCAGATGTTTGTGATGAGAGATTGGTCCTGAGAAGTAACTTAGGAAGGTTTGGAGGCAAGAGGGACAGCAAAGGGAAGGTGAAGGAGATAGAGAAGGCCAAGAGGGGACTCCCAATTAGTGGTAGCAGGGAAGGAAAGTTTGTGCCTGAGTACCTTGGCAGCTGTTGCCAATTAATTATTCCCACTTAAAGAGCATAGACATGTTGGGGACTACTTGGTTAGAAATTTGTGTTGAGGCAAGTATATTATACTTCCAAGACCCACTAATTTCTCCTCTCTCTCATGGCCTAAATGTGGCTTATCTGACTTTGTATTACCATTTCTGTACCCAAGTGCCAGCCTTAACCAAGCTGAGATTCACGTCCAGGAGACGAGCAGAAGAGATGCCCCTCCTTCTCTTCCTTGGCTAACCAAGTTCTTTCCTAAATGTAGATACCAGATCCTGTCAAACGTGGAAGCCTTCCTATGCTATGGGACAGAAACTTCCTCTCTGCTTCTTTCCTTTCCATTCTTAGTAGTCTTTGTTTCTCTACTTTCTTTCCATTTTTTACATACAAGACCTATGCCACAACTCCCTTCCCTTTCTCCTTGAGTATTTCTCCCCATCCTTAATAGGAGACTTTTCCTCAGAGAAAGCCACCTTTCTCCGACCCTCCTGTTTCTCTGTATTTCTTCTTTTCCCTGATCTCCATCTTGGCAGCATGGCAGGTGCTTGGTAGATGAGTGTGTGGTGCTGAGCTACGGCCCCAGTAGCCCCTTCATTACCAAGGCAGCCTGTCTTAACCCTTATTTTTTGCTCCCTAAAGGTGATTGCTTTGAAACCCAGACCCAATAAAGCCAACAGCTGCAGGGCTAGCAAGGTGTGATTTAGGTGCTAATTGACATTTGAGCATATTTAACTATACAGAAATTTTCATTCTTTTAAAAAATTTTCACCTCCAACTGGCCTCACATATATATATATATATTTTTTTTTTGCCTGAACTGGGGGATATCCATGCTGCTTTTACCAAGGTACTGTGAATCCTCTTACTTTGGTGCTTTCACTGTAGTCAACCTGCACAACTGAAGGTTCTGTTTTATTTTGTACTTTACCAGGGTCTTAAGGAAATTTGGAAGTCATTTGAGGTCTTTTTATAATCCTCCAAGCCTGTGTTTCCTAGGTAACATTTTAGTGTCTCATTTTATATTTAAGTACATGGCCGTACCAGTCATGGACTAATTTTAGTCTCTAACTTGAATTCAGTAGAAGTCATATTTTCCCCAATAAAAACAGTATTAAAGTGAAAGTTGATTACCTACATTCTACATTCTGACATGGGTTTCTTGAAGAATACCTTATAAAATGTTTAAAATTTGGGGTGAGGCATTTAGAAGATCCTGATTGTAAGACACTGCTTATTCAAATCCTCTGTGATTTGTATAACCAAAGACTTATCACTGAATTGTAAATTTAATTAAAAATGTCAGTTTCCTAAATGTAATTATTTGTTTCAGACAATGAAAGATTATTTTAGGTAGTTTTTTTATGAAACACTGGAGGGCACTATTATTAAATTCCCATAGCAAGGGAAGGAGTGTGATGAGTTTGACAGAGCTGTTTGTGGAACTTAGAATAAAAATGCCACATCCCATAAAAGTGCTACATAAATGTCTTGCAATGATGCCGATTACTGGGAATTAGCCTCCTGGAACTGCCTTTGGATATTGTCACATATCAGGTTGAGCTGGCCAAAATGGTCATAGGCACGGTCATGTGAGCATAGTCAGTGACTGTCAGCTCACAAAAAAATGGACATAATTGAATCCTAGAGTAAATCTCTTCAAAATCTCAGTGGAATGCTGGATTTTGAAAGTCAAATTAAACCTGTTTCCTCATGTATGAGCTTGTGCTCCATTGGAAGAGCAAGAAGTGATCCTTTTAGGGACAATAAATACAAGGCAGTGTGCGCAACAAGTGGCCCTGTCTCAGCGTTTGGTCCACCTTGCACCAAGGGGTAGATTTGGATGCAGGATTTTTAAAAGTTCAAGAGTCGATTGACTGGATTTAGAGTTTTATCACATATAGTCACTGGAATTGTTACTTTTTGCTGTAGATTAGTTTAAGAAGTTATCTTTGGATTTTCACAAGTCTATAAAATAGTTTATATTTGCTAACATTGCTTTCCTCGTTATCTGTACTTTAGTTAAGTTATTCAAACCTCTGTTCCTCAGTTTCCTGCGGATCTAACTGGCACCAACAACTTTAAATCTTCTCCTCTACAGAACTTTTATTGGATCTTTTCACCATCCTCTGACTGATGAAGACTTATTTTACATTGAACAAAACTGAAATATATGTAAGAATTCACATAGAAAATTTGGGTCCCCAATATAGGCATGTGTAGGAGATATTTATGAGGCTCGCCAAAACTTTTCTAAAGGCTTAATAGTCATGTTTCAAAGTATTTTAAAGCAGCCCTGTGGATCCATGGAATGTAGTTATTTCTAATTTTGCTGTGGTGTAGACATAAGTCTGCTGTCATGACATAGGTCCAGCTAGCTCCCCAAGCTTCTGTAACTCAAAAGAGGCTGTTTGTTTTTTTTTATCTGTTACTGGAAAGTAATAAAAACCTTTTTGTGGGGGATGGGGATCAAAAATGCCCTAGAAAGACAACTGTAAAACTAATGTAGTTTAAAGGAAATGGTGATTTTTAAATGGAAAATAAAAGTTTAGGGGACATAAGTGAGGGGAATATCGTATCTGCCAGGGCTCACACCCTTAACACAGGATTCATCTTTGTTCAAGTTCATCTTTGTTCAATCAAGTATAAGAAAACTTGATAAGTGAAACCATTTTAGCCACTTGTCCAGCTCCAGTAGGAAAGCTTGTGAAAAATAAAACTATATGGCAAGTAAAAAGACAGTTAACTTGTATTAAAAATGTAAAGGCACAAAAAGACATGGAGGAAGCTTACACGCCTATTGCAAAGTGAAAGAAGCTAGTCTGAAAAGGCTATATACCAAATGATTCCAACTATATGCCATTCTGAAAAAGGCAAAACTATAGAGATACCGGAAAGTTCATTGTTACCAGGAGCCAGGGGAAGAGAGAGATGAATTGGTGGTACACAAGGGATTTTTAGGGCAGTGAAACTATTCTATATGATACTGTAATGGTGGATACATGACATTATGCATTTTCTAAAACCCCTAAAATTGTACAACGCCAAGAGTGAACCCTAGTGTAAACTATGGACTTTAGTTAATAGTAATATATCAGTATTTGTTCATGAATTCTAACAAGTGTACCACACTAATTCAGTTCATTAATAATAAGGGAAACTGTGGGTTTGTGTGAAAGTGTAATATGAGAAGGCTCTGTATTTTCTGCTCAGTTTTTCTGTAAACCTAAAACTGATCTAAAATAAATATTAATTTTTTTAAAAAGATATATATGAGAAGCATTTGCCTATCTGCCTTGACAAAAGAAAATGATTTGACTCTAGCAAGGAACAATCTGAAAAAGAAATCAAGAAAATTCAATTTACAGTAGCAACTAAAAGAATAAAATACCTAGGAATAAACTTATCCATATATGTAATGTATAGTAATGTATCAGTAATATATGTAAAGGACTTGTATGAAGAAAACTACAAATCATTGCTTAAAGAAATTAAAGAATACCTAAATAAATGGAAAGATAGTCCATGCTTATGGATTGGAAAAATTAATATTGTTAAGATATCAAAGTGATTTACAGATTTAACACAATCCCAACAAAAAATCCAACAGCCTTCTTCTCAGAAATGGAAAAGATTATCATTAAATTTATATGGAAGGGCATGGGGTCCTGAATTCCCAAAACCATCTTGAAAAAGAAGGAAAAGTTGGAGGACTCACACTTACTGATTTCAAAACTTATTACACAGCTACAGTAATTAAAACAGTGTGGTACTGGTATAAGGTCAGGCATATAGACCAACAATTGAATTGAGAGTATAGAAATAAATACATCTATGGCCAATTGATTTTTGATAAGGGTTCCAAGTCCACTCAATAGGAAAAGAATAGTCTCTTTAATAAATGGTGCTGAGAAACTAAATATTATGTTCGGGGTGATGGGAAAGTTCTGGTAATGGATGATGGTGAGGGTAGCACAGCATTGTGAATGTGATTAATCCCACTGGATTGTAAGAATGGCAGTGGCTGAGATGGGAAGTTCATGTTGTATATATATTTCCACAATTTAAAAAAAAAAAGAAAAGAAAGACTAAAGAGACAATAACAACTAGATGCAATATAAGATCCTGAACTGGATCTAATAATGGAGAAGAAAGGCCAAAAATAAATTACTGGGACGTAAAAATTTGGAATATAGACTGTAAGATTTATATCAATGTTAAATTTCCTGCACTTGATAACTGTACTTAAGGTGGTTACATAAGTGAATATTCTGTGCTTAGAAAAAGTACATAAAAATATAAGTGTTCAAGGAGAATAATGTATCCAACCTACTCTCAAATGTTTAGAGACTAGTCAGGTAGATTAGATGGATGATGGATGTATAGGTAGAATGATACAGCAAATGTAGCAAAATGTTAAAAGTTGGTGAATCTGGGTTGAGGGTATGCTGGAGTTCTCTATGAGTTTTGTATTATTTTTGTTACTGTCCTGAAAGCTTGAAATTATTCCAAAATAAAAAGTTTTAAAAATTAATTGAATAAATGTCAGGAGTTGAGCAAATATTTTCATGGGGGTTGGTTTGAGAAGTTCAGCAAGGCTGTTCTCTCTTTCTGTCTGTCTCACCAATGCTTCACTATCTCTCTCTCATACATAGGTAACCAGACAGGCCACATCAAAGCTGACTGCTTGGCAGCTGAAAGTACACCTAGAGTAGAAGGCTGAATAGACCAAGCATCCCATGCTATGCTTTTGTGAGCATATGTTTCTAAAGAGAGGAAGGTGAACTTCAGAGTTAGAGCAGTTCAGGATATTTCCCCTGTCTTAACAGAATCCTGGCTTCTCTTCAGGATACAGCATCACCTACAACCCTCTTGTATTAATTTTCTCTTTCTGTGTAACAAATTACCACCAATTTAGTAGCTTAAAACAATGTTCTATTGTCATCTCACTATTTCCATGGGCCAGAAGTCCAGACATGGCTCAGCTGGGTCTTGTATGTAGCATCTCAGAAGGCTGCAATCAAGGTGTCAACCAGGGCTGTGTTTATTTCTAGAGTTAGAGTCCTTTTTGAAGCTTATGTGGTTGTTGGAAGAAATTCAGTTCCTTGTGGTTGTATGACTGATGTCCCCATTTTCTTGTTGGCAGTCAGCTACAGACCGCTTTCAGCTCCTAGAGGCCTCTTGCAGTTCCTCTCAGAACATGGTAGCTTTCTTTTTCAAGACCAGGAGGAGAATCTCACTGACGACTAGACCCTCCCCCCCTTTTTTTGGAGGTGCCAGAGATTGAACCCAGGACCTCATACATGGGAAGCAGGCATTCAACCACTGAGCTATACCCGTTCTCCTAGATCCTTTTTTAAGGGGCCAAACTGATTAGGTTAGTCTCACTGAGGAGTGAGTTGCTGTCTGGTTTGTTATGGGAACTCCAGCTCTGACACAACAGATATTTTCAGCAAATGACCACTTTATGACTTAACACAACACAAAGGGTCCAAAAGAGCAGGGAAAGAGATCCCATCATGGTTGGTTCTCTGGAGAAGCCAACTGCTCCACACATCCCACCTCACGTCAGAGAGACACTCTTGTTGTGAGAGTGGTTGGGTTTTTATACACCCCAGGAGGAGGGAGCTTTGCCAATGAGCAAAAAACATTCATCAAACAACGCCTGTGCCCTGGCAAGCAGCTGGGGCTGGTTGAGATTTAATGTCTCCACTGGGTTGCTTGAGATTTAACATCTCCACTGGGCAGCCTGTGGTCTCTTGAGAAGTAGAAACATATAAAACACCTGCATGTAAATAAGCAAAAATGGAAACATACTAAACACCTGCATGCAAACATGCATAAGGGGAAAAAGGAGGTTAGGCAAGGGCTAGGAGATGACCACTGAGTGTGTCCGTGACTTCCCCAGCACCCACCCAGGATAATCGCCCATGTTAACTGATCAGGGTCCTTAATTACAGCTGCAAGATCTTTTCACCTTTGCCTTATAAGGAAAATAAGCCATCATAGTCACAGGTTCAGCCCACACTCACGAGGAAGAGATTATTGGGCGTGAGGTATTGAGGGTCATCTTAAAATCATGCTGACCCCACCTGTTTATTTCTTCAGCGTCAGGAGGTGGTACTAGTGTCCTCTTTGCTCCCCATGGCTGCTTCCAGAGCATTACTATTCTGCCTCTTGTGAAAATTAACAGCAACAACAACAAATAAACAAAACACAGACTTTGAGACTCATGCCGTTTGGCATTATCATCTTGTCTCCCATTTTATTGCCACCTTTTATATTCCTTGTGTCTCCAGTTCATTCATAAAAGACTTTGGCACTTGACTCACAGCCTACTGCTTTGTTCCAAGCCCAGCCATTACTCTGGATGACTTCAGCTTCCGTGTCCACCACATGAAGATATGTCAGGAGTTGGGAGGGAAGAAAACATAGCAAGGGACATTGTATCAGCACTTTGAATCTTTAAAGGAATTTTAGTGAGATCAGAAACACTGTAGAAACTTATTTTGCTATTGTATTTTATATATGGTCATTTCATCTTTTGTTCCTTTAGATACCTCAGAAATTTGTTGTTGTGTTTATTTTATTTTGTTTAATCTAACCTACTTTAGACATGTTGAAAGCTGAAGGAAAGGGATTAGGAGCCATATTGGGGGTACAATTTTAGAGCCAGAACACCTCAACTCTGGGCACTGGGTCTTGCTTGGCATTATCTGTAGTTGTCAGAGTAAGGAGACCCTGGTGCTGCAAATGCCATGTATTCATTTTCTATTGCTGCTGTAACAAATTACTACCCATTTAGCAGCTTAAAACAACACAAATTTATTATCTCTTAATTCTGTAAATCAGAAGACCAACACAGATCTCACTAGCTAAAATCAAAGGGTCAGCAGGGCTGTGTTCCTTTCTGGAGGCTCAAGGGGAGAATCTTTCTTGCCCATTAAGCTACTGAGAGAATTCAGTTCGTTCTGAAGACTTTGACTTACTGACTGTCAGCTGAGAGCTCTTCTCAACTTCTAGAGGAACCCATATCCCTTGGCTCCTGGCCCCTTTCCTCTTCAAAGCTGGTATAAGGCACATTGAATCTCTCATGCTTTGAATGTCTCCAGCCTCTTCTATCACACCTCTGACTTGAGCTGGGATATTCTCTACTTTTAAGATTAGTTTGGGCCCACCCAGATAATCTAGGATAATCTCCCCATCTCAAGATCCATAACTTTATTCACAAATGCGAAGTCCCCTTTGCCATATAAGGTAACATATTAGGGTGTAGATATCTTTGGGAGGGTGTTCTTTGGTTTACCACAAGCCTCCAGATTAATTCTTTGCTGCTACTAAGCAAAATTGTCTTATTTGAAAAAGTAGCTTATTTGAAGAGAATAATTAAGATCCTACTGCCTTATGTGAATGATTTTATTAATTTTCTGTGGAAACTAAGTATCAGCAGAAGATAGGAAACTGCAGGAAAGGAGTAGAAGGAATGAAGAAATGGGGAGGCTGTACCTCCCCAATGGCTGTACCATTAATTTTCAAATAATGGTTTATATTACTTTCCACATGGTGAAACACATAACCATAATAGGACAATTGGAATACATTGATAAAATACCACCAAGATAATCTCTGAATTAACCACTTATTTGTATTTCATCTTTTAAAATTGAGGCGGCCTATATAGAGGTGGCATTATACTTAGGAAGACAAATATCTGAAATTGAACAATGTTAGAATAATCTTATCAAATTGTAGGTGCATAATGTAATATAGTTAACAGCTTCCCTTCTCAACAGAGGAGATTACTAACCATTCATTTTTATGATGCCTCAATAAAATTTGTTGGATTTTAATGTTTGTTGCCATTCATATGTTGAGCTTTAGGTTACCATGTAAAATATTACATAAACAGTTTAATTAAGTGAGTCTAGACTATTACTCTATTTTAAATATTGTCCAGTAAGAAACCATATTTATAGTTTTTGAGAATGAATGTATCATTTAACTTTCTCATCTTTCATTTTATTTATCTCATTAGCTAAGAAACCTTTCCAGTTTAGACCTACGTCATATCACTGAACTGGATAATGAAACCGTGATGGAAATTGTCAAGAGGTGCAAAAATCTTAGCTCTCTCAATCTCTGTCTGAACTGGATCATAAATGACAGGTAACCACAGTAACATCTTAAAAATACTTTTCTGGAGGGAAACATGCTTTCTGTGTATCAAGTACTAATTATCATGATAACGAGGCATGTCAACCTTACGTGAAATTGAATGCAGTCATGCCTTTTCAAACTGATATGTTTAAATTTTGAAAACCATGTTGATGTATAGTTTTAATCCATCCATTGCTTATATTTGCAACAGGTTTTTTATGTGCTATGATTCAAATATTTGCCTAAACAATTATAATAACAACGATCTGGTAAACTTTTTGTTTGTCTCCCATCCAGGATATGTTGTTTGTTTGTCAGTTCAATATTTTTGCAACTTTTCTGTTTGATCTTACTGTTCATTTATCAAGAAAAATGCAACTGTTACCAACATTACTCATTCTGAGCCTTTCTCAAGGATGACATTTTGTCCTCTGTTTGTTTTAAAATATGGAAGTCAGGTGATGGACAGTTTAATATATAGTATAAAAATGTGTAAATGGAAAGTCTTCTAATAATCAAGGATAAATCCATTTTTCTCTGAAATGTTGCATGAGGGAAGGAAAAGATGCAGGAAAACTCTTCAAAGTAGACTTTTATAATGAAAATTGCATGGTGGCAGTATCGCTGCTTATTAGTTTTTTAAATATGTGAGAGACAGGATTCTTGCTCAGTAACTTTATGAAAATGATATATATATTTTTAAGATTT
>PVKH010041805.1:0-10896 GCA_004027955.1 Chaetophractus vellerosus
CTATATCTCAGTCCTAGGGTTACTGACCTCTCCTACCTGCTATTCATATATTCTTTAGGGTTATCTTATTTGCCAAACCCTCATTACTCTAATTTCTTGTTAAAGCTAATAAATCTTTATATTTATATTAAACTTTCCCTATTCAAATTAATGTGTAGTTTTTCTTTCTTGATTGGACTCAAACTATAAAATAAGACTACCATCTACTGAATTGCCCAGGAAAGAAAGCTCAGTCTTATTTTGTAAATGTACTCCCTCATCCTCTATAATAAACTGTTTTAAACTAGTTATCAAGTTTGACTGATTCCAATTCCTATATCTCCAGTGAAATATGTTTCTCCCATCAACTGTCTCAGTTGGGAACTTTTGAAATTTCTTCCTGGCTATTACAACAAATCTCTAACTGGTTTTGCTATCTTTAGTTACTATTTCTTCTGCTGCCAATGCTTTCCATCCTAAGATATTTTCAATCTACAGCCAAGATATCTTTCTAAAACATAAAGCAAAATCACACTATTCCCCTGCTTAAAATTCTTTAATGTCTCATTAGTTTCAGAATGAAGTTTAAGACCCTAAAGCTCCTCGTGATTTAGCACCTACCTAGTTTCTTAGTCTCTTCAATTGTCTTTCATAATCACACTCCCTTCACCTCATTTTGTATTTTTTTTTTTTGTCCCATTACATGGAACTACCTGCAATTTTCCCAGTATGGTTTTAGATGTTTCTGTCACTTTTCTGGGCCTTTGTACACACTGATCCCTGACATGAATATATTTAAAGTTATCAGACTAATATCACCACCAAATTAGATTTGCAAATTAAAGGCACATCAACTGATTTAATTGCAGCATTTTAATATAGGGTGGAAAGCATAGGAATCTCGGTCTGGGTCGCTGCTCTTTTAGTAGAAGTATCTCATTGATGTGCTTATTCATCAATGATGATTATATACTCAAACTAACTTGATCATCTTACCTCCAGAAAGGTCCATCTTATTGCTCTGTACATTTTCTTCTGGTGAGTCTCTCTGAAGTAAGAAAAAGCATACATAAATTTATTAATGAAACCAAATTTTAAAATGAAGAATTTCATTGTATTTCATTATTTCTGAAATTCAAGTGGATCATATAGCTTCATTTTTTCATTGCCAAATGTGATAAAAATATTTTTAATAAAAATAGTGATCAGTACTTTCAGCTATAAAAGTTGAAGCTCATACAAATAAAGAAGGCTTGAAGGCCAATTTTACTTTAATTTTAAGAACATTCACAAGGACTCAAAGATGCAGAATAATATGTTAAGAAAACAAAAACCAGAAGTCAGGGAAAATATACAGACCACCATTCAAGGGAGGGGGCAGGCTGCTAGGAAACCATACTTACCGAAAAATTGATATTTGAAAACTGTTTAACAAACGGATTTATCCAAGTTTCTTCTTGTTTGTTTCCACCTTTCATCATTCCCTTTGTAAAATAAAAGAGTAGAAAAGATGCCATGGCCATCTCTATTTATCTGGGTATAGTGACGGATTAATAAAACTTCAAGACACTTCCCAATTCTCATTTTTAGCCAGTAATTTCTCCTCCAACCAACTTTAATCAGAGTTGTTAACAATTAAAAATCATCTTATTTAATTTTCAACTTCCTTTGCTCCATTCCTCTGGTATAGCTGTAATGTATAGAGAAATCTCTAAAGGCAAGCAGTCAGAAGGAAAAGACAGGAGCAATGGGCCTGGATGACCCATAAAAAGAAAAAAGGGCCTCTGAATAATAGAGAACTAATTAATTTACAAATGGACTGTGTTTTAAAAGATTAAAAATTATAGTTTGGATTTTTGGAATTTTTACACCAAAACAAAGTAAAAATTGTTCTCAGATTAGTCCAAAGAAAACAATTTAACCCATAACTTAATTATGCTATATGGACTATACTAAAAACCACCAGTTTCTATATGAAAATTATTTTAAAACTTCAATTTATGTTGCCAAGAACACAATATCCCCAGCAGAAAGAACACTGAGTCACGAGTTGAGAGAATGAAGGGCCTGTGATTAATCTGGTGGACAGGGATACTGGAAGCCACAGAGACCAAGGTCTAATTTATGGGAAGCTCCCAGGATCATTCTCACTCAGTGGCATTAACTTCCCTTTCCCATTGTTACTATCTGTTCCTTCTGACTGTAGAACAAAACACAGCCTCATAATTTCCCCTCTAAATGCATGTCTCTGAAGCAAGCACCTAACCCTTTCCGACGTTTCTGAAGACATCTTTGATTCCTTTTCCTCTTTCACTCCCACCCCTGTTTAACTGGTTACCAAGTCCTTTTGTCCCTACTATTCTGAAATGTCCCTCAAAAGAGTTCCTTACACTGTACATCCATTGTTGTTTCCCAATGCAGGCCCTCATTCCTAACATGAATTAATGCAGAAGCGTCATAACTGAGATTCCTAACTATGGTTTCTCCTCTAACATATTTTTCATACTATCACTGGTTAACTTTCTTTAAATTTTAAAAACAAATGAAAAAATGGTATTCTTCTGCTACTCAATTTCAGTGGCTCCATATTTTACATAAAGTTCAAATTCCTTGGCATGGCATTGAAGACACTTTATAATCTGTCCTTATTCTAACTATAGAGCCAGATTTCTTGTCACCTCTTTCTAGAAATTCTACATTTTAGTTATGTCGGGCTACTATTTCCTAAACTCACACCACCCTCAGGCATCTTCCAAATTCAATCTGACACTCTTATGACGCTCTCCTAATGCCCCATGCTAGACTATGAGCTCCTTGAAGGCATAGCTCATATCTTAGTGTTTTTTTCTTAATCCCCAGCACCAAGCACAGTACCTGGCACACAGCAGAGGCTAAATAAATATTTGCAGTTGCTTTCTAAAGATTTTTACTAGTAGAAACAAAGGAGAAAGAGTAAAAAGGCTACACACCCTTTCCCTTCTCCTTTTTTTGCCACTCAGACCCTGTAAGGAAAGACAAAGTCACAAAACAGCATGGTCCAGTGGGAAGAACACAGGGTTTGGAATTGGAAGGCCTAAACTTAAGTCCTTGCTCTCTCACTTACTAGCTATACAACTTGGGCAAGTCACCACCTTTTTTAGTCTGAAATTCCTCATCGATAACCTATCTCAGAATGTTATAAGGATCAAATGATTTATGTAAAATATGTTAAAAAGCACTTTATAAGCTGTAAGGTGAGGCAAGAGGCAAATTCAGCCAAATGAAAAATTAAAAGATGAAAATGGTAGGTCCTAGACTTAGAATCCCAGGAGTAAAAGGGGTAGTCAGCTAATCCAGCAACCCACTGGACATATGACTTCTGAGGTTCCTCAAAATGTAATAGTACTAAAATAGGATGGGGAGGGATGTATTCAATCACCTACGGGATTGGGCAAATATTTTTAATAAGAAAAAAAGTCCCCAGGAGAATCGGACACCAGCTGCCAATACCTCTTAAGTACCAGTGCTGTAAATCAGTGGTTCCCAAACCTGGCTCTGCATCAGAGGCATTTGGGGAGCTTGCTTAGTACAAGAGGCCAGATTCAATTTTCAAAACCTCAAAAGACTTGGAGTACAGGAAGCTGTATAACAAATGCCATGATTCTGATATACAGCCAGGTTTTGGAATAAGATTTTTCCATATATAAAAACAAAATCAAGTTCAGCCCATCCTAGGGATTTCTGTCACAGAACCTTTGAGATGGGAAAGGGATAAAGATGGGGATAAAGAAGATGCTGACTAAGTAAAGGGAGGTCAGGGACTCCAGGTGAGGAGGTGGAATGGGAGATGAACTGGCAGTGGGATGGAAAGAGTCAACATGGAGATTTGCCCTTCTCTTCAGCCTCACCACTGCAGGCACCACCCTGGGGTGAGGGGTTGTCCCAGGCAGCACTGGTAGAGGGGGAGGAGGAGAGAAATCCCAAGCTGTAGCAGTGGGGAGAAAGGAAGTTCCTGTGGTCTTATATTTTCTCTAGGTGGCTGCCCATATAAGAGGCTATACCTAAGTTGGGGACTGCCTGGACTGTACTGATTGCCATAAATGGGCAGAAAGAATATTAAATTTCTTTGGGTAAACTACCTTTGGAATTTAAAATTTCAAGGGCTTTGCCCTTGAAATGTTTACCTTCGATGACATTTTCTTTGTATATGGTGGCCAATTTAAAGATGAATTAAGCTCTTGAGATGAATTACTATTCCACATTCCAATCTCTACATCTTCTTCCTCTTCCCAGCCAGTGGGGCGATTTCCAGGCAATGGCATATCATCACCACACCAGCCATCTTGCATAGATTTTGGCCCTATTTTTGGATTTATGATACAAAGAGAAACACACTTTAATAAAACAATTATTTCCAGATGACAAGCATATTAAAAAGGGGGGAGGGCTAAAAACTTCACTTTTATTTCCTTTTCCAAATCTGCATGTATAATTAAAAGTTAAATGTTTTTATTAAAAATTAAAAGTTTCATTAAACAAGAATTTATGTTTACTTAAAAATCCAATGAATGAGAGGACTTCTAAACTGGACAATGGTGGCATGCTTGTTCCTACCAACAAAACACACTGCATAATGACAAACAAGGCAAACAGGATGAAAGAAATGTAAAAGAACTAATTCTTGATAGATATTTTTAAGGAAAGTAGCCAAAGAGTACTGGAAGTCACAAGGAGAAAGCCCCCTTTCTCCACACCCAACCTACAGAGCCTATGGGATAGTGACGATGTTGATCTGAATATCAGCATCCTTTCTGAACTAAGTCTAATTTTTGGTATAATTTTCAGGAAATCATCAGAACCTGAGCCAGACAGTCTGGTATATGTCCTCTTGGCTATGCTATTTGGCTTCTCAAGATGGATAGTATGAAAGTTACTAGATACTTTCTGGATAATTTATCAAAATATAATTAATTTGGTAAAGTATATACAAACCATTGAGACTTCTAGGAAAAATGACAAAATATAGGAAAATTCAGAAAGATAAAAGAGCAAACAATGTTACAAATTTTAAAAAGCCAAATAGTCATCTAGAATGTCATATTATAGTAAGGATACACTAACAATGATATAAACAATATTCAATTATTCAATTATAGTCAGGGGCCGGCTCGATAGCCCAGTGGATAGGGTGCCGGCATACCACATGGGAGGCCCTGGGTTCGATTCCCGGGGACCTCTCCTAGCGGGCAGACTGCCTTGAGAATGGCAAGCCGCCATGGGCGGGCCGGAGCCGCCGTGGGCAGGGCAAGAAGCTGCCACGGACATGGCAAGAGCCGCCACGGGCAGGGCAGGTCAGGTCGCCCACGGATGGAGCGCAGCCAGCCACCCGCGAACTGAAAGCCGGCCGTGAACAGACGCAGAGACCGCCCACAAGCGGGGAAAGCCGCGCCTGCGCAGTGACCACTCTCGGTGCATCGCCGCAGCAGGGGGAAGGGGAGATATGTAATAAAATAAATAAATCTTTAAAAAAAAAAAAAAAATTATAGTCAAAGAGTGATCACCACTGCTTCAAATTAGCTACCAAGGCTTATCAATAACTTACCAGATTTGCTTAAAGCTTGTGGACCAACAGAGCTGGAACCCCAAGTGGATGTGCTGGATGCTGCAGCAATGGGTTCACCCCAGCTGGGACCACTGTCTATGGGTTTTCCCCATGCTGAAGTACCATTATCCACAGTTGTGGCTGGAGTAGAAGGCTCCCCCCAGGGCTCACCCCAGCCTTTAAAAAGTGTGGGAAAAGAAGTCATCAGCATATGGTAGTAAGGTACAGTGGAATAATGGAAATAAAGAATACTTAGAGAACAAAAGATGAACAACATGTTTATGTATTCAACAATAATGTTGTGATAGGCAAAAATGATGGCATGTGTCTTATGTAAAGTCAACTCATGATTTTCCATCATTTAATTCTATGGTGTGAATTTTTTTTTCTCCACCTCTTCTTTCATAAATCCTCTCTGAACTTAGAGCAGATTCTCTTGAATAACCTTAATTATGGCAAATCATCCTCCTTTGAGGATGAGTTTAATTTCTGGAAACAGCTAAAATCTAGTAAACTAAAGCAAGTGATCAAGCTGGATAATTGTGCATACACGTACGTATGAAATTTTGCCCAAAAATGCAACCTTTCCCCATCACTATACTGGAAAAATAATTAACTATCAGACTAATAATGAGTAAGCATCCTACTTTTATACATGCTGGTCAATGCTTCTTAAAGATCTAAAGTATCAGGGTGACCAAAGCAAAGAAAATCAAAGCTATATATATATATATATAAAATATAAAATACATATTTAAAAAGAACCAAAACAAACTTTCCCTCAGATACATACCTGTTCATTCTAAGAAACAAAGCTAAATTAATAAAGTAAACTATATTGAGCTAAAAATACATATATCTGCACTAAAAGATTAGTTCATGAAAACACTCCTATCTCCATGTCCAATAAAACCTCCATTAACAAAGGCAATGCATTCTCATGGCACTCGGTGGAAATGTCATTGTCAAGATAATTTGCAGAGATAGGAATTAGTTCTTGTTGTAAGAGAGGAAAGTGGGAATATACTAGAAAGATATCAACAAATGTTTTAAGTACACACTAACTAGCAGACTTGGTTTTCATGCCTACTTCAATAAATCCTTTCTAAAAACAAATATAGCACCTAGTATTTACAGAGTACATACTTAGATATTTGTTTTATTTCTGAGTGTATTTTAGTCAAATAATAAAACCAAAGAGTAATGGTCTGACTCAGAAGATCTGAGAAATATGTACAGCATCATTCCCACTTGACACCAATTTTCCAATCCTGTTTTCTGTAGCATTCCAAATAGAGAATGAAGTATGTAGGATTCACAACCAATTATTGCCAAAGGTGGAACTCTGTTACCTGATGATAAACAACTTCCCTATAGTTTTCCTCAAGATTCTTTCAGATGACAGTAAAAAGGGCCTGTGTGTATATTCAAATACTTCACTAAACAGGTCTTATAATAACAATAAATTGAAACAAGGCTTCCTTTGAGAATATTGTGAAGTATTTTGTAATATCATTTGACTCCATAAAATTAAAACTTACCAGAGCCACTGCTTGCCTCTTTGTTTGAGATGGCACTTGCAGATGGTAGCAGCTGATGTACCTGTGCTTGCTGGTCTGAACGGCTGCTGCCGTTTGGGACGTTTTTGTTCCACATGTTCACATTTTTGTAATTGTATTTGCTTGGATCTCCCCAAGCTGAAGTTCCATCATCAATCTCCATTTTGCGGCGTATGGATTCTGGGGATGGTTCCTCCCAGCCTGTGGGTTCTTCTTCTTTTGTTGGGGCTGGCATAGGCCCCCCCAGCCAGCCTGTACCAGGAGATTTGCCTGTAGCTGGTGAGATTCCCCATGACCCAACAACATCTTGTTGTTTGTTCCAGTCTGGAGAACTGACTGGTTTTGACGAATCTCCCCAACCTAGAGACTGATTAGACTTTGTAGGGTCTCCCCATCCCTGGGAAGGATTAGGTTTAGAACATTCATCCCATCCTGATGAATTATTTGGATTTATGTTATTTCCCCAAGTAAAAGAACTAGTTTTACCAAGTTCATTCCAACCAGAAACGGACCTGTCACTGTCACTACCTCCTGAGCTGGACTTCTTATTAGCCTCACCCCAATGGTTGCTCCTTGAAGTTTCTCCCCAGCTATCACCCGCAGAAATGGACCACCCTTGGTTTGATTTTTGTCCATCACCCCATCCCTGTTTGTTCTTTTGCGAATCATTCCATGCAGACTTCTCTTCTTTGCAATTCCCCCACTGATTGCTCTTGACCATTCCTGTAGCAGCAGAATCATCTTCCCACCCACCCTGGCAGTTTGAGCCTTTGGAATCTCCCCACCTCAGAGTAGGTTTGGGATCTCCCCACCCCGATACAGATGAGGTATCATTACTATTAGGGCTAGTCTTATCTACACATGCCCCTGAGTTAAAAGTCTGTGTTGCAGAGCTTCCCCAGGCCTCTGTCCCATTGTCAGTCTTTCTTTCCCCTCTAGGTGATGTTTCAGTATCCCAGGCAGTATTCTGCTTTATAGGAGTCTGTCCCCAACCAGAGTTGGACAGGACACGTGGATCTAAGTCAGTTCTGTTTACAATGCTTTGGAGTAATGTGTGCTGATCAATTTTTCTTCTATCTCTACTCTGACTTTCCCCAGTTACTTTTTCCTCAAGGCGTCCAGTGCTTTCTGTACTACCTTCACTCTCTACTGTACCTCCTGTTTTGGCCCACACACTATTTTGCTCATTTGTCTGAGATGTGGCAGAACCCTGATCCTCTTCCTCAGTAGACTTCCATCCGTTTGTAAACTTCTTACCATTGCCATTTGCACTGTCACTGGAATGCTGATTGCTAGGCAGTTTGTTCCACTCCACACTGGGTATATTAGTGCCAGTGTTTTGTGCAGGGGTTCCCCATCCTCTTCGACTTCCTCCAGAATTTGCACCATTTCCACTTCCCCATGATGCACTCTGGGAATTTGCTGTCCCAGACTCCCACACACCTCCTCCTTTAGTTGTGTTAACTTGAAAGTTAGTGCCCATAGGCCCATTTATGCCAGGCTGCATTAGAGTTGCATTCACAGTGTCACCATTAGCTTGGCCATTAGGGCCCGAAGATTTGTCTCCAGAGTAATTAGAACCATAGGCACCCCATGTAGTACCATAAGAGCCTCCATTTTTTGACTCTCCATTGCTAAGGTGAGAAATGGAAGTGCCATTCATAACCGATGGAGCCTGTATCTGAGGATGATTCATTGTGCTCACACGCCAGGCCCCTGTATTACTAGGCAGTTCATTATTCTGTACTGAACCGGAGTTTGGTAAACTAGAGGTCATAAAGTTAGTAGTGTTATTTGGTCCAGTCATTTCAGTGGTAATATTTTGAGGTTGACCACTGAATGAAACCTTCTGTGTACCACTTACTTCAGATTCACAAGTTTCCTGAAGACTTCCCCAGGTACCATGGGTAGAAGAACCACCCACTTTAGAGTTAATACTCTGATTGTTGGGCATCTGGCCTATGGTACTGCACTGAATATTGATGCCAGAACTACCACTCCCTACAGGCCCTTTTAGGGCAAGTCCACTGTTCTCTAATACCGGCCAGGCACCATGGTTGCTAGCTGAATTCAAAGTGCTTGGATTTAACCCTCCATTTGATGAAGAACTTACAGTGCCCCAAGCATTCATTCTATTGTTGCTACTTTCTGATTTGCTTTCAGGAGCATCCACAGAGACCTGACATGTGCTTATTATGGCTCCATGGGAAAAACCCCATGGCCCCGTACTACTTCCATGGCCCACATTATTGCTGTTGCTACCAACCACAAACTTGTTTTGGGATCCAAGTCCAGTGCTATTCCTAAGGCCATCTTTTTCACCACCTGTGCTCCCTGAAGCCATGATAGTGATGTTTCTCTCTGTTTCAGAACTGGAGGCAGAATCAGCATCCATACATTCTGAAGCCACCTCTAGATCACTGCCAGCAACCGAGGGCCATGCTTCTTTTTCAGAGTCGTTTACAACAGCATTCTTACAGTTTGTGCTAGAGTCACTTGTAGAAGACACGGGTCCCCGCTGGGAATTTTCATAATGGGGTCCTGAAGTATTGTGGTTTATATCTAGAATAAAGGAGAAGTACAACAATTTATGAAGTATAAGCCATGTGTTCAAAATAACACTAAGAAACAATGACGAATATATTATAAGTGTATTTTAACATTTACAGGTGATACTATGACAATATGGTTACAAGGGCATTGCTTATCTCCTAGTCACCAACTTTCCATATCCAGTAATTACACACAGGTAGAGAATTGTGCTGCTTTGTTCATGGATATTATCCTAAGATTCTAGAGCAGTACCTGGAACATAATAATAGCTTCTCAAAATATATGTTTTGAAATCACAAATTGTTAACTGATCAGCAAATAAAAGAATTCTGGAGTCAGGATGGTCTGAGTGTTAGTGATGTATTAGCACAACGAAGCAACCCAGGCTCAGAGGTTTGTCATGGGATAGAAGGGACTGGGATATAAGAGAATGGGTAAGGATAAGTGAATAGGTCAAACTTGAATCTTATTTATATTAGGAAAAGATTATCTATTCATTATCTTTCCCCTCTTCCCTGACCTAGAATAGCTTTCTCACACAACTCTTTTGGGTTTTACAGCAAGATTACAAAAATTCCAAAGTCTTTTCCATCTTATTTCAATTTCATTATTGTCCGTATACAACGTGAAAAATTGCATACAAGTAAGAATGTTTTCAGTTCTTTCCACTTCCCCTCATAAAATTTCTGAATTTGCCTTTATAGCCAAGAGGCAACAGAAAATAACAGGTGATATGCTGAAGATCCCAGAATTATGTAAAAAATTCAACTGCTGACATGGAAGACCAATAATTATCAGGTGGTATAATTCTAAAATCTTAGGCTTACTGCTACATGATTCTAGTTATTTTAGTACTGTTAAGACAGTGCTAGTACATCTGATTAATTCCCCCAGATTCAACACTCTCACTCAGTTTTAAGGACTGGTCATTATAATTTCCTCAGAGATATTAACTGCAACATTTAGACTGTCTTTAGGGGATGCTTATATTGTGGTTCTCTACTACAGCAGGAATCAGTATCACATGTATTGCAATTAAATAACACATATGACTCACGTCATGTTTCAGATCTAATGAATCAACCTCCAGGGGTTGTAGGACTAGAAAATAAATGCAATCCACTATTAGGGTACTGCTAATATGGAAAATCAGATTCAACACCATTTTCTCTCATAGCACTGTTCCTAAGACGCAAACAAGTGAATAGGAAAGAGTGGGAGTAA
>PVKH010041806.1:0-10897 GCA_004027955.1 Chaetophractus vellerosus
CCCCATTATGAGAAGGGCACCCCCTTCTGGCCACAAGGTGGTGGTTCTCAGCCACTCAAGGCATCAGTGCCTCTAGGCAGGTTCAAGTGCAGAGGTTCAGTCACTCCAGAGTTGGTGATCCACTGAGTCTGGGTAGGGCCTGAGACCTGCATTTCTCCAAGTCCCCAGGTGCTGTGGCAGCAGCTGCTGGTCTAGACCGCACTCTGGGAGCCACTGCACTATTTATGTCCAGTCAGACATGTGCTTGGGCAAACACAGTCAAATGCTCCTGCATTTCCAAACACATTTTTCTCTCTACATTTGCAGACCAAATCAATCAGACAATGTTTTCTTGTTTTGTTTTGTTTTAGGAAATAATGGGGATTGAACCCAGGTACTCAACCACTAAGCTATATCTGCTCCCCAAGACATAATTTTTTTAAAAAAAGATTTATTTATTTTGCTTTTATCCATTTTACACCCCCCCCCCCATTTTTGCTGTTTTTGTGTCCATTCTCTGTGTCTGTTTCCTGCCCTCTCTTCTCATCCTTTTCCTCTTGTCTTCACCGAGATTCAATCCTGGGAAGCTCTGATGTAGGAGAGAGCCGCCCTACCGCCTGTGCCACCTTAGTTCCTGGTTTTTTCAGTGCTTCTTGTCTTGGCTCTCCCTTGTGCCACTCTCCTGTTATGTCATCATCTTGCTGCGTGGCTTGGCGGGGCCTGATGGCGCATGTACACGTGGGGCCTGGCAGCCCACACGCCTTCTGTATTTTTCTTTATTTTTACCGGGAGGTCCCGGAGATTGAACCCAGATCCCTCCATATGGGAGATGGATGCCCAACCATTTGAGCCACATCTGCCCCCAAGACAATGTTTTGATCCTGTTGTGCTTCTTTGAACTGGAACAGCCTCAAAA
Source organism: Chaetophractus vellerosus (assembly GCA_004027955.1). NCBI lineage: Eukaryota > Metazoa > Chordata > Mammalia > Cingulata > Chlamyphoridae > Chaetophractus > Chaetophractus vellerosus. The sequence goes on from PVKH010041806.1 coordinate 896, forward strand.
TTACTTACAGTGCCCAGGTGAGGGAGATGAGAACCCTGTGACCAAAGCCCTCCTCTGCTATGTAAGAGGGTAGGAAGAGGTGAGTTCCTTCTATGAAGGTCTACAGGGCTCAAGGGAAGACTTGGCTGAGGGAGAGAAATGGGGGTCTTCATGGTGGCGGGGAAATGAATGAATTAGGCAATAAATAAGAAACAGCAAACACCCCAAAGAAAAGAATGTGCAAAGGATAAGAGAAGAAGCATAAACAGCCAATAAATACACGCAAACAACAATCAGCTCACCAGTCATTTAAAAAGATAAATTACAACGATCAGATGTTATTTTTTACTTAGACTGGCAATGATGACAAAGTCATGCCCAGCCAATGGGATGGCTGAAGTCAGGGCGGGACTGTAAAAACTGGAGACCCATTTCGGAGAACAAGTGAGCAATATGTATCAACAGCTTTTCAGGTCACAAAAGGACAAATATTGTATGATTCCACTTCTATGCAGTATCTAGAATCAGCAAATTCACAGAGACAAAAAGTAGATTAGAGGTTACCAGGGGCTGAGGGCAGAGGGAATGGGGAGTTATTGCTTAATGGGTGTGGGGTTTATGTTTGGGGTAATAGTAAAATTTTAGTAATGAAAGGTAGTGACGGTAGCACCATATTGTGCTTAATGCCATTGAATTGCTTAAAAATAGTTAAAATGGAAAATTTTGTGGAATATTTTCCCCATATTAAAAACAAACAAAAAGGCTTTCTAGAATGTACATACTACTAACTACTATTTCATGTCTATGAAGACATTCTATGGAAATAATCAATAAGCAAAGATGTGTGCCAGGATATTTACGTCAGTGTGGCTTATATAATATGGAAAACTGGAAACACACCTGTCCACCAGTGCTGGTATAAACTGGATCCATCCATGCAACAGAATACGCTGTAACCACTGGTGACGTGGGAACAGCACTACATTTAGTGACAAGGCAAAATGTTCAGTAATACAGGAAGAAAAGCTTATCTAAGCTTCTGGTGTTGGGGAGGACCCATTTTTGTAAAAGTACATAATTGTTTACTAGGAATATGGCAAGAAAAACATCTGGAAGGACATGCACCAACAAGCAAACAGCAGTGGGGTTACGGGTGATTTAGACTTTTTTCCTGTTTGATTCACACAGGGCCTTCCAGCAGAGGGCATGTAATAAAAATTGTGAGAGCTGAAGAGCAGGACATGTTGAGGAAATGGTGAGCAGCTAGTCCAACCCAAGAGGAGGCTGAGTGGGGGTGGAGTGGCTAGGGGTAAAGCAGACAGGCCCTTGAGAACTGCAGAAATATGGGCTTTATCCTGACCAGAGTTCTATGGTAAAAAGACGAAGTCCAGTGAATGGGCTGGGGGGTTGGAACCCAGTGGCTAGCAGACAGTTCAAGTAGGTATAAGGCGGACTCCTGAGTCCCCCCGGCCAGATGGCCCTTTGTAGAGAGGCCAGATGCCAGGACAAAGAAGAGGGAAGGACTGCACAAACAGGCAGTGAGTGGCTCAGCTGGATGTTGTTTGCGGATGCATCAGTAGGCAACACCACGCCCTCCACACCTGAGGAGGAGGCTGGCCAGCCAGAAACATTCTGATTCTTGTGACCAGGGAGATCACTCCAGCACATGAAGCATTCCCAGCATCCCTAGCCACCACCCTATCTCTCCTTCCCCTGGTCACCATTGCCCAGTTTGTATTGGCACTCAATAAATATCTGCTGAATCAATCAACTTCCACACTGATCTTTCTCCCCCAATCCATAGACCCCCCCCACCCCCCATCCATCCAACAAACACTGTGGCTATGTCTAGGTATACAGAGACTAATAAGGTCCCTGCCTCCAAGAAACTTATCAACCTATTGGACAAGAAAGCTCTTGTTTCAGTGCAGCATGGAAAGTCCCATGTTGCATGCTGCTCAGGTTGTTACACGGACCCAGAAGAGGAGCACCTAGCGCTGACTGGGTCAGGCGAGGGAAGGCTCCCAAAAGCAAATGAGCCCAGAAACAGGGTTTTAAACCAGGTTAGTGGCAGGGTCACCCTTGAACTGTTGAAAGATCCTTCTGCTAGGATGTGGCGAGATAGGAACATTTATTCACTGTTGATGGGAAAGTAGAATGGGACACATACTGTGGAGGACTGTTTGGCAGTTTCCAATGAAGTTGAATATAGATTTGCCGTATGACCCTGCATTACCACTACTGGGTATATACCCAGAAGAACTGAGAGCAGTGACAGGAATAGACATCTGCACACTCATGTTCATAGCAGTTATTCACAATTGCCAAAAAATGGAAACAACCCAGGTGTCCATCAACAGATGAAGAGATAAACAAACTGTGGTATATTCACATGATGGAATATTATGCAGCTGTAAGAAGAAATGAAGTTGTGAAGCATATGACAAGATGGATGAAACCTAGAGGACATTATGTTGAGTGAAGCAAACCAGACACAAGAGGACAAATACTGTATGACTGCACTACTATGAACTAAATATATTGTTATATTTATATAACATATAATATATAACATATTTTCTGATTCCATTTATATAAAATGTAAATATAAATCAATTTATAAAAATGAAATTTGATTAGTGGTTATGTAGGCTGGGAAAGGCATGATAAGGGGTGTGGAGTTGTTCTTTCTGGAGTAATGAAATTGTTCTAAAAATTTTTTGTGCTGATGAATGCACAACCATGTGATTATACTAAAAGCCATTGATTATACACTTTGGATAGATCACATAGCATGTGAATATATTTCAATAAAACTGCTTAATAAATAATTGTGCAAGAACAACCAGAAATAGCAACTATGCACAGTAGGGGAAACAGAGAGATTGAGAGGTGAACAATTTTCTTGTTTGTTTATTATTATTATTATTGAAATAATGAAAATACTCTAATAATGACTTAGGTAATGAATGCACAATTGTGACTATACCAAATACCACTTATTGTACACTTTGGATGAATTGGATGCTTTATTAATATGGATCAATAACATTGATTTAAAAAAAAAAAGATCCCTCTGCTGCATTGAGGAGAAGGGTCCGCAGGGAGCAAGAGTGGGTGCAGGGTGGCCAATTAAGAGGCAAGTGCAGCAGTGCAGGCAAGACTGGTGTTCTGGTCTAGGAGGTTGGCAGGGGAAATGGAGGAAAGGAGATGGACTGAAGAAGCATCCAGAGGGACAAGTGCCAGGGATACATGTCCAAGATCACTCAAATTTCTTACCAGAGCCACTGAGGGGACAGTGGTGTCAAGTAGGGAGATGGGGACACTGGGAAACAAGCAGCATGTGTGTAAGGAGATTGCAAGGTTAGTTTGGAATATACTGAATTTGAAGTGCTGAGCGGTTTGGCACTCAGGAGAACTTTCTGGCTTAGAAAGATGGCAGACTGATGGTAAATTTAAGCCGAGAGTAACTCTGCCCACCCAAAGTGTGGGCTTAGGAAAAAGTAAAGGGCTAGAGAATAAGGAGGAACTGTTAGAATGTCAAGAGTGGCCTCAGGGATAGGAAGAAAGCCACGTGGTTCATGAAAGCCAAGGGAAGAGGATGCTTCTGGAAGGAAGTAGACAGTGAATTTGACAGCTGTGTGAATGGAAAGAGGATGGGCAAGAGCTAGAGTAGGGTTCTTCCAGGGGTGATTTTGCTCCTCAGGAGACACTTGGCAATGTCTGGGAACATTTCTGGTCGTCACAGCTCAGGGGATGCTACAGGTAGTGAGTGGACAGAGGCTGGGGATGCTGCTCAACATGTTATAATATACAGGAAGGTCTCCCACAAGAGTTATCCAGCCCCAAATATCTACTGAGTGCTGAGGTAGGAAAATCTGGAGCTAGAGGAATTCAAGGAATCCAGAGAGGATTCTTTAAGACAGTAAGACCAGGGCATGTTTGATGCTGATGGGGCAGTCCTGGAGAGAGCTGGTAAAGTGGGTACAGCCGCAGCTTCCTGGGAAGCCAGGGATCCCAAGGAAGGGAGCCAGGGTGGAGATGGCTGTTATTTTTGCGGTGAAACAGGAGGCAGTTATCAGCTGCGCATGAAGGGATGGTCTGAGACCTGAGGAGGGGAACTGTGTTGAAAAAGCAGTTGTGCAGAGTGGGGAAACCCCGGGTTGAGAACTGAGTTAGGTTAGTGATCTGATTTGACAAGGTGCTGTCTGTTCCAGAGATTCTAAAACCATGCCCTCAGAATGGAGGAAGTTCCACAAATCTGCTGGCTTCACCACTGGGGTTCTGCCAGACTGGTGTAACAAAAAGGATAAAAGGGCAGTGAAATTTAAGGCCATGGCCTAGGAACTGGCCATCAAGGAAGTTTTCACACTCTGGTGGCAAGAGAAGAAAAGTGATAATGTGGTAAGTTTTCATAAAACTACTTTCATTCAATGTAAAGTACTAGCAAGATGCTGAGCTGAAATTTGAGCCCATATCCATCTATTCCACAACTCCTGAGTTTTTAGTACATTATACTATTTCCCAAAGATAAGATAAAGCTTATCTTTGAACTGAAAGAACTTCCAAATTACACATTTGCTCCTTTCACTGGTTCTCAAAACCAGTTCACTCCAGACTCATCTCCCCAAGTCTAGGTGTTTCTATGAAAATAGCTAACATTCCTTTGGAAACCACAATAAAGGAACAGACAAAGATGTCTGGTACCTGAGAATTCTTGCAAAATTGCACTCTTAGTGCTCAGAAATATCAACAGGGCTGAAAAACCCTGCCACCAAAACGTTAAAGGAGAAAAGGCAAGACTTGATAGCAGTACAGGTAAATTTTAAATGGACTCTCATTTAGGATGGTCTCCTGGAAGTGTAGAGACAGTGGCTTCTAGAACATTCTAACACTGCTCAATTCTTTATGCTATCTAAAGTTCCTATTTAGAAGACATTTATTAACTCACAAAATCTCAGAGTTGGAAGGGGCCTTACAATTAAAAGGATTTTGGGTCCAATGCCCCTAATCTGATGACATAATTCCTGTACAGCAGTAACTCTGCCCAGCAGTCAGACACCTGCTGCGGGGATAATCCTAGGGACGGGTATCTTCACATTACTGGCAAAACGTTGAAGTTGATGAAGAAGGAAAAAGGGCATATAGAGTTCAATATATTATTCTCTTTGTTTTTATGTACACTTGAAATTTTCTATAATAAAATAGTTTTATTTTTCAATTAGTTTTCAGTGTAGAGAATCAGAGCCCCACAACTCTGAGAGGATGGCCCACCTGCCAAAGCAGAGCAGAGAGGAAGAGGAGGAGGAAGACAAGAGCTCATCAGAACAACACTCCTTCCTGGGGAGAAAAGAAAGTAAGAAGGGCTTTGCAGCACTTGGTCTTTCCATCATTTCTCCATAATCCCTGAAACCATGCTCTCAGAATGGAAGGCTTCCTGTAGATGGAGGACTTTACCAGGTAGGCACCAGACCCTCTGCAAACCCTCTTTGACGTAAGAACCATTGCTCCCACTGGATAGGTGGGGACACTGAGGCTCAGAGAACTGAATGGCTCACCCATACCAAGAACAGACTGCTTAGTGAGATGGCCACGAATACACTTTTTACAAGATTGTCACAGTTTCTTTACCTGCTACTTTATCCCGAATAAGTTTTGCAGATTCGACTTCACCAATACTGCTGAACAGACTTCGTAGCTCATCCTGGGTCATGTTCTGAGGGAGGTAGTTGACAATTAAATTTGTTCTCCCAATATCATCCCTGCAGTCTTCGGCCATGTGGTCTTCATAACCATTAGACATTGTATTTTTTTTTTAATCTGCAAAGAAAAAAAAAGTCAATTTTAAACGTTCATATTGCAGCATATGAAGGCAAAACTAAAAGCTCCATCTGCATTTAGAAAGTTTTAAAAACTATAAGTTCAAATGTTTCCACTAAGAGAAAGCAGCTTCAACAGAAACCTACAAACAATTCCAGCACCCAAGCTTCCTTAAAAGAGCTTGGGTTGGGGCCAGCTGTAGCCCAGTTGGTAGGGTGCTGGTTTACCACATGCGAGGCCCCGGGTTTGGTTCCCGGGGCCTCTTCGAGCGGGCAGACTGCCTTGAGAAGGCAAGCTGCCATGGGCAGGGCAAGCCGCCTGTGAGCAGGCAAGGCCGCTGTGCGGTAAGCTGACTTGGCGGGTGGCTGCAATGGGGGGAGACAAGCAGACACAGAAGAACTCAAAAATGAACACAGCAAGAACAAGCAGAAAGGGGGGGATATATAATAAATTTTAAAAAATAATAATAAAGCCATAAAAAAAAAAGAGCTTGGGTTGTCTCCCAAGGACTTTCCTAACCTTTCTTATGGCTTTCTCTCATCTCCACGTCCTCTACTGATTTTAGCTGGAGACTGAGGAGCCAGTGAGGTGTGCCCTAGCACCCCAATCCTACACAACCCATGTGTTATCTAGCTGGCAGACAGGGCCGTCCCACCCAATCCTTTGTGCCCCTTTATCTCAAAAGATATAGTGACTGAACCAGGAAAGAGGTTAGTATTTTTCTGCCAGTTTGGAGAACTGGGTCTTCAATCCTTGTAGGCCTTGGAATTCCTTGAGTGGCCTGCAGATGACTTTACTTTTTAGTGACTGAGTATCAGAGCACAGTGATGGCTTCAGAAGAGTCCGATCAGTGCAGCTGAGAGCGCCAAGACTACAGTTCTCAAAATACAATGGACAGGGGACCAGCCGTAGCTCAGTGGATAGGGCGCCGGTTCACCACATGGGAGGCCCTGGGTTCGGATCCTGGGGACCTCTCCAGGTGGGCAGACCGCCTTGAGATCGGCAAGCCGCCGTGGGCGGGGCAGAGCCGCCATGGGCAGGGCAAAAAGTCGCCATGGGCAGGGCAAGTTGCCCAGGAACGGAAGCAAAAAGCCACCCGCGAATGGAGCAGAGCCGCCTGCGCAGTAAGCTGGCTCAGTGCGTTGCCGCAACGGGGGGAGACAGAGCAGACACAGAAGAACACAAAAATGAACACAGCAAAAGCAAGCAGAAAGGGGGGGGGATATGTAACAACAACAACAAAAATACAATGGACATTGGGTTTGCTCATAGGTACTGCCTAGTCCAAGGGGCCTCATTTGCTTGGCTCTAACTATGCTTTACGCCCATGGTCTGAAATGTCATCTGTGAGAAAAAGTTCCTTCCAGCTTGGAGGTCTCAGCGGGCAGCCTACCCATTTCTCATTGTCCCTACTGCTCTGATTTGATGCTTGAAAACCCAATGCCAGTGTCATGAACACTGTCTTTAAAAATAGCCTTGCTGACGGTTCCAAAAACATCTGAATCCATCTCTTCCGCAGAGGTTTCACACCTATCCCCTGAATAAATGCTGAGAGTAATTACGTATGGCTTCTTTTTTCCTTTTAGAAATGTTTTAGGCTGTCCCTACCCTTCTACTCTTTAACTTGCTTCAGATCATAGAAAATGTGCAACATGTGTATAATTTCTTGGTGCTTCTCTTACTCATTTGAAAATGTTCTATGCACTCTGTTCTTTATAAAGTAGATTGGCATCAAAAGCCATAAAAGAAAAGATTGGGAAGTCTGACTTCATAAAATTAAAAACTTCTGCATGGCAAAAGGCATCAAAAGCAAAGTTAAAAGACAAGCAGCAGTCTGAGGGAAAATATTTGCTCTGTATTATTTAGATTGGTGGTTCTTACCCCGGGAAATTCTGTTTCCTGGGGACATTGGACACTATATGGAGACACTTCTGGTTGTCACCAATGTGTGTATGCCACTGATATCTAGTAGGTAGAGGCCAGGGATGCTGTTAATTATCCTACAAGGACTGGACAGCCCCTGTGACAAAGAACTCCCTGACCACTAAATGTCAGTACTGCTGAAGTTAAGAAACCCTGACTCAGAACATCTACAAGTTCATTTAAAGTTGACACATCACCACAGAGGAGGAGACAACAATTATGAGCTGCAGTGTAAAGATGCTGGCAATTCAAATGGTTAATAAAACCATGAAAAGAAGTTCAACTTCAAGAATAATGAGGAAAATGTAAAGATGCCACTCTCTGCCTATCCAATGGAATAAAATTAAGGGTGGATAAAATCCAGTGCAGGTCGATAGGAGAAAAATCACCTTCACACTCAGTTGATAAAAAGTGTGAGGCAGTACAAACTTTTCAGAGGATAATTTGGCAATGTTTACCAAAATTTTAACTATAAATACAACCATTTGAATCAGTACTATAGGAGTGTGTTCTATAGAAATAATCCCATGCACGTGCAGGGAAGTATATGTGAAAATGCATTACACCACAGCTTCCACCCCCTCCCCCATGGCTACCTAGTCTGCTTTGCTCATTGTCTATGCGTTGTCTGTTTGCTTTGTTGTTAGGAGGCAACAGGAACCGAACTCGGGACCTCCCATGTGGGAGGCAGATTCTCAACTGGTTGAACCACATCCATTCCCTGCTCACCACTCAATTGCTTGAGCCACATCCACTCCCAACCACAGCTTGTAAAAGTAAAAGACTGGGCATAAATTTATCACATACTAATGGAGGATGGCTAACTAAATATCAATTTTCAGAAGAAAGCCTGAGATCACCAGTGTTAAAGAGTTTAATCATGAAACACTCCATGACTCTATTAAACCAACCATCTGTAACCATGAGACTTTAAAATAGATCATTAATTAAAATCAAGCCAACAAAAATATTTGCTGAAGCCTGAACCAAAGTGCAAGTGTTACCTTTGAGAAACTAAAACGCATACTGAAGTTTGCTCAAAATGTAATGTAAACAGTTCTCTTCTTCCGTCCTCTTTTTTTTTTCTTTCTTTTTTCACCCTTTTCCCCTAAGAGTTAAGCATCTACTCTTCTGCCTTCTCCTGAGTCTTGCTTTCATAGATGACTTGGATAATGATTACCCCATTCTTATCCAGAGTGGGTTGGCCTCTGTGTCTGGTAAAATGTGAACCCTTTTAAAATAGGTCAGCAAATCTGTTTGACCTGAGGGCCAAATTCAGTCTGCTCCCTGTTTTTATAAATAAAATTTTATTGGAGCTACAGTCATTCTCATTTGTTTATGTGTTATCTATGGCTGTTTCTGTGCTACAGTGACAGAGTTGAGTAGTATAGCGGAAACTGTATGGCTGCAAAGCCTAAAATATTTACTATCTGGCCCTTTACAGAAAAAGTTTGGTGATCCCTGTTCTAAAATGAAAAATATAAAATTTCCAGTAGAAAAATTTTTGTGTCGTTGAGTTAGGCAAAGATTTCTTAGAATGACGCCTAAAGCCCAATCCGTAAAACAAAAAACTGAATCAAAATAAACAACTTTTGCTCTGCCAAAAACAGAGAATTAAAAGCCAGACCAGGAGAAAATATTTGCAAATCATATAGCTGAAAAGGGACTTGTATCCAGGATACATTAAAAACAAACAACAACAACAACAAATTTAACAATCTCTCAACACAATCCAATTTAAAAAATGGGCAAAAGATTCAAACACTGTACCAAAGAAGATATATGAATGGCAAATAAATATATGCAAAGATGCCCGACATCATCGGCCATGAGGGAAATGCAAAGGAAAACCACATACCACTAGCTGCCTATTAGAATGTCAAAGCCCAAATCAAACAAAAAACAACAGACAATACCAAGTCTGGTAAGGATGTGGCAAAACAGAACTTTCATATACTGCTGATGGGAAAGCAAAAAATGTTACAGCCACTTTGAAAACTAGACCGGCAGTGTCTTATATAATTAAACATACAATTACCATATGACCCAGCAACCCCACTCCTAGTATGTACTCTAAGAGAAACAAAAGCCTATGTACATACAAAAAACTACATGCAAATGTTTTCAGTAGCTTTATTCATAATTGCCCCCAAACTAGAACAACCCAAATGTCCTTCAAACCTGTTAAGGGATAAACTGTGGTATACCATACAATAGAATACTACTTAGCAATAAAAAGGTAGTACTGATTTATGCAACTTTGATGAATCTTGAATACAT
>PVKH010041807.1:0-10896 GCA_004027955.1 Chaetophractus vellerosus
TGCTTTTTTTTTTTTTAATCAATACTATAATTCTTTTTCTCTTCTTCTCTCTTTCCTTTTCTATGGACTTAATATTATTTCAAGGGAAAATAGTCAACTACAAGTATATAAAATAAAATAAACCAAGTGTCCTAAAGGAACCTTACCACACACACACAAAATAAAACCCGAGAGTAGAAAGAGAAGCTAACCATCCAAATAAGCCCATCAAGATAAACAGATGCCTAGACACAAACAAAAAATTACAAGCCATACTGACAAATAGAAAGACATGGTCCAGTCTAACAAACAAACCGAAAAAACAGGAGGAGATATAAATGTAGAAAACCTAATTAAGGATGTCCCAACAAATATCATGAATCAACTTAATGAAGTGAAGGAAGAGATAAAGGATATTAAGAAGGCACTGGGAGAACATACTGAAGAAATTGTAAACATACATTAAAAAATATATTTAAAAAAATAACAGATCTGATGGTGATGAATGGCACAATGCAAGAAATCAAAAACACACTGGAAGCACAAAACAGAAGATTTAAATAGGCAGAGGAAAGAATTCATGACATGAAAGAGAGTACATCTGAAATCAGATAGTAGAACAGATAGATAAAAAGACAGAAGAATTCCAGCAGGGACTCATGGAATTGAATGACAACATGAAACACACAAGCATACACATTATAGACATTCCAGGTGGAAAAGAGGGCAGAAGGAGTGTTGGAGGAAATAATGGCTGAAAATTCCCCAAACTTTTTTGAGGGACAAGGATATACAGGTCCAAGAAGCACAGCACACTCCAAATAGTATAAATCCTAACAGGCCTACCCTGAGACATATATCTACCAAATTGTCAAAAGCTTAAGACAAAGAGAGAATACTGAAATCAGCAAGAGAAAAGAGATCCATCACATACAAGGGAAGCCCGAGAAGATTAAACACTGATTTCTCATCTGAAACCATGGAGGCAAGAAGGCAGTGGTATGACATAGTTAAGGTGTGAAAAGAATTGTCAGCCAAGAATTCTATACCCAGCAAAGCAGGCATTCAAACCTGAGGGAGAGTTCAAAATATTCACAGATAAACAGAAACTAAGAGGGTTTGTCAACAAAATCCTGTCCTTCAAGAAATACTAAAGGGAGTTCTGCAGGTTTGAAAGGGAAAAACAGGAGAGAGCAGGTTGCAGGCGAGTGTAGAAATTAAAATTATTAGTAAGAATAATGAAAAGAGAAATAAAAACAAAATATGACACATGTAAACCTACAGAAAATATGGCTAATGAAAGTAATGCCTTGACAGGAATAATATTGAATGTTAATGAGTTGAACTCTCCAATCAAGAGACACAGATTGGCAGAATGGATAAGGAAATATGACTCATCTATATACTGTCTACAAGAAAGTCACCTTAGACTCAGGGATGCAAGGAGATTGCAAGTGAATGAACGATTTTACACGAAAACAATAAACAAAAAAGGGTGGGAATAGGTATAGTAATATTGGGCAAAATAGAGTTTAAATGCAAAACTATTGTAAGAGACAAGGAAGGACGCTAATATTAATAAAAGTTGTAATATATCAGGAAAAAAGAACAATCATAAACGTTTATGCACCTAACCAGGGTGCCCCAAAATACATGAGGCAAACATTGGAAAAATGAAGTGCAGAAATAGATTCCTCTACGACAGAGGTTCTTAACCATTTTTTGTTCCACAGACCCTTTTGCCAGTCAGGTGAAAATCATGGGCTCCTTCTCAGAATGTAGTGGCAGATAGTTTTATGACACTCAACATCGGAGGTCAGAGAAAATAAAGATAATAAGTTGATTTTTTTCAATGCAAGTCATGGAACCCCTGAAATCTTTTCATAGACCCCTTGGGGGGGTCCATGGACTCCTGATTAAGAACACCTGTTCTACAATTTTAGTGGGGGAATTTAATACAGCATTATCACCATTAGACAGAACATCTCAACAGGACAGAGGGTCAACAAAGAAACAGAGACCTTGAATAATACATTAGAGTATCTAGACCTAATAGACATACAGAACATTACACCCAAATACAGGAGGATACACATTCTTCAGGAACACAGAAGGATCATTCTCCAGTATAGACCACATTCTAGGTCAAAAAACAACTCTCAATGAATTCAGAGAGATTGAAATTATACAAAGTAATTTCTCTGATCAAAATGGAATGAAGCTGGAAATTAGCAAGGGGAAGAGAACCAGAATAGGTACAATATATGGAAGTTAAAAAACACACCATTAGACAATCATGGGTCAAGGAAGAAATTGCAAAAGAAATCAGTAACTGCCTTGGAATGAATGAAAATGAGACCACAACATATCAAAATCTATGGGATGCAGCAAAAGTAGTGCTGAGGGGGGAAATTATAGCCATAAATGCCAATATTAAAAAAGAAGAAAGAGCTAAAATCAAAGACCTAGTTGCAAACCTGGAAGAATTAAGAAAAGAACAATAAATTAATCCCAAAGCAAGCAGAAAGAAGGAAATAACAAAGATTAGGGCAAAACTAAATGAAATTGAGAATAAGAAAACACTAGGAAAATTTAACAAGATCAAAAGCTGGTTCTTTGAGACTATTAATAAAATTGGCAAACTTTTAGCTACACTAACAAAGAAAAACAAGAGAAGATGCAAATACATAAAATAGGAAGTGAAGAAGGGGATATCACCACTAACCCCACAGAAATAAAGAGTATCATAGGAGGATATTTTGAAAAATTGTATGCCAAATATGGATAACATATGAAATGGACAAATTTCTAGAAACACACAAGCAGCCTACATTAACGAAGGAAGAAATTGATGAACTCAACAGACCAATCACAAGTAATGAGATTGAATTAGCTATCAAAACCTCCTAACTAAGAAGAACCCAGGACCAGATGGCTTCGCAGATAAATTCCACCAATCATTCTGGAAAGAACTAACACCAATCCTACTTAAATTCTTCCAAAAAATGGAAGTGGAGTGGAGATTGCCTAACTCATTCTACAAAGCCAACATCACCTGAATACCAAAGCCACATAAAGACGCAACAAGAAAGGAAAACTACAGACCAATCCCTCTAATGAAACTGGATGTTAAAATCCTCAACAAAATACTTGCTCATTATCTTCAACAACACATCAAACAAATTATACACCGTGGCCAAGTGGGTTACATCTTTGTTATGCAAGGATGTTTCAGCATAAGAAAATCAATCGATGTAATACACTACATTAACAGATTGACAGAAAAAAGTCACATGACCATCTCTATTGATGCAGAAAAAGCATTTGACAAAATACAGCAACTTTCTTGATTAATAAAAAATAACATTCAAAAGATAGGAAGAGAAGGAAACTTCCTCAACATGATAAAGGGTATATATGAAAAACCCACAGTTAACATCATATTCAATGGTGAAATGCTAAAGCTTTCCTTCTAAGATCTGGAACAAGAAAAGGATGTCTACTCTCATCACTCTTATTTAACATAGTGTTAGAAGTACTTGCTCAAGAACTTAGACAGGAAAAAGATTAAAAAGTCATCCAAATTGAGAAGGAAGAAGTAAAAATTTCACCAATTGGAAATGACATGATCCTATACATAGAAAGCGCTGAGAAATCTACAACAAAGTCTCTAAAGATGATAAACTATTTCAGTAAAGTGTCAGGATGTAAAATCAACATGCAAAAATCAGTAACATTTCTGTACACCAATAATGAGCAATCTAAGGAGGAAATCAAGGAAAAAATTCTATTTACAATAGCAACTAAAAGAGTCAAATACCTAGGAATAAACTTAAGCAAAGATGTAAAGGAATCATAGTTTTCTAACTACACAACATTGATAAAGGAAATCAAACAAGACCTAAATAAATGGAAGAATATTCCATGTTCATGTATTGGAATACTAAACATCATTAAGATGTCTGTCCTACCCAAATTAATCTACAGATTTAAAGCAATCCCCCCAAAATTACAACAGCATTTTTCACTGAATTGGAAAAGCTAATTGTGATGGTTAGGCTAATATGTCAACTTGGCCAGGTAATTGTGTCCAGGTATTAGTCCAGCAAGCACTGGGCTAATTGTAATACAAGATCATTTATGGACTTCAATCACCAGTGAGTTTACTGCATGGGTGGCTGATTATATCTGCATCAATCAGGGAAACTGGATCAAGAATGGATGATGCTTTTATCCGATCAGTTGACTGCCTTAAAAGGGAAGTAATTTCAACATTCAGAGAGAATTTCCCAGCTCGTCGTTGGACAGCCAACTTCTCCCAGAAACTCAAGGACCCTTCATCAGTCTTTCATCAGAGCCCCTGGCTTGCAGCGTGCCTGCGGAACCTGAACTTGTGCATCCCCACAGTCATGTGAGAGACTATAAAATCTTATATTATTGACAGATATCACCTGTTGATTCTGTTTCCTGAGAGAACCCTGACTAATACACTAATTATGATATTTATCTGGAAGGGCAAGGGGTCCTGAATAGCCAGAATCATATTAAAAAGAAAAATGAAATTGGAGAAATCATACTACCTGACTTTAAAACATACTACAAAGCTACAGTGGTCAAAATACATGGTATTGGCACAAGGATAGACTTACTAACCAATGGAACAGAATTGCAAGTACTGATATAGATCCTCGCATAAATGGTCAACTGATGTTCCACTGGCACCAAGCCCACTCAGCTGGGACAGAATGGCCTCTTCCACAAATGGTGCTTGGAGAACCAGATATCCATATCCAAAAAAATGAGAGAGGATCACTATCTCACACCCTATACAAAAATTAACTCAAGATGGATCAAAGATCTAAATTTGATTCAAGACTATAAAGCTCCTAAAAGATAATGTAGAAAAGCATCTATGAGATCTTGTAGTAGGAAATGGTTTCATAAACTTTACATCCAAAGGGTGAGCAATGAAAGAAAAAATAGATAAATGGGACCTCCTCAAAATTAGAAACTTTTGCACCTCAAAGGAGTTTGTCAGGGAAGTGAAAAGGCAGCCTACTCAATGGGAGAAAATATTTGGTAACTATCTATCTGATAAGTTCCTAATATCTAGCAGATACAAAGAAATCCTACATCTCGTTAATAAACAGACAAACAACCCATTTACAAAATGGACAAGAGGTTTAAGTAGACACTTCTCCAAAGAAGAAATACAAAGGGCTAAAAAGCACATGAAAAGATGCTCAACATCACTCGCTATCAGGGAACGCAAATCAAAACTACAATGAGATATCATCTTACACCTATTCGACTGGTGGCTATTAAATAAACAAAAGGCTACAAGTGTAGGAGAGCATGTGGAAGAAAGGGGACTCTTATCCACTGATGGTGGGAATGTAGAATGATGCAACCATTGTGGAGGACAGTTTGGTAATTCCTTAGGAAGCTAATTGTAGAACTGCCATATGATCCAGCAATCCCACTTCTAGTATATACCCAGAATAATTGAAAGCAGGGACATGAACAGATATATGCACACCAATGTTCACAGTGGCATCATTCACTATTGCCAAAAGTTGGAAGCAACCCAAGAGTCCATCAACAGATGAATGGATAAGCAAATTGTGGTATATACATACAATGGAATCTTACTCAGTTGTAAGAAGGAATGCAGTATTAACATATTGGATAACATGGATGAATCTTGAAGACCTTATGTTGAGTGAAGTAAGCCAGTCACTGAAGAACAAATATTACATGACCTCACTTATGTGATTTAAGTAAATTGAGCAGACTCACAGAGCTAGAATGTGGAAGATAGGTTATCAGAAGACAGAAAGGGAGTAGAGTGTGGTGAGCCAATGCTCAACATGGGCAAAATCTCTGATAAGGTGGAAGAGTGTGGTTGGGCAATGGATGGATGTGATAATGGTGCAGTGATGTGATTGGGTTCTATGGTGCAGGAATGTGAGGTGGACTAGGGTAGGGAGGTTGGGTTAGACTATCCATGGAACTGGGAAGAGGGTTATAGGAAGAAGCATGTGAACTGTGGGGATTTGCAGGTCTGTGTTTAAAACTACAATGATGGGAAAGTTCTTTTGGCAAATAGGGCAGGGGAGGGATACTGGTGTAAGGCATTGGGGGTGTGGAGATATATGGGATAGGGAGCACCTGGGGCATGCCTCTATGGAATATGAAAGTGTTCATCTTGTCATCGTGTGTTATCTCAGTGGGTGGAGACCCACACAATAAACCATAAAATATTAAAGTTCCATCCTGGAAAGTCCTGCTATGTTCTCAATTAGAGGGTCAAGAATCTCTCAAGAACATAGGCAATGTGTAATAAAAGAAAACAGACCAATATATCAAGCCCTCAGTATTATTTCATGTAACTATGAACCTCATTCTTCAAAAATTTAAACTTAGTGGTTACCATAGGTTCTGAGGGGAGGGGGAAGGAAGAATAGAATAGATGGAAGATAGGGCATTGGAATTGTTCTGCATGGTCTTAAAATAATGGATATAGGCCATTTTAAGTTTTGTCAAAACTTGTAAAAGTGTACAGTGCAAACTGTAAACCATAATATAAACCATTGACCATGGTTAGTAGCAATGCTTCAGTATTTGTACATCAATTGTAAAAAATGAACCATCCACATGTAAAATGTTATTAATAGGGGAGAGTGGGAGAGGGAGAGGTTATTGGGTTTTTGGGAATCCACTGTATTTTCTATGTAACTTCTGTAACCTAAATCTTCTTTGAAGATAACGTGGGAAAAAAAAGACACTGGGGGAACATACAGAAGAAATTGTCACTGTACATAAAAGGCAACAGATCTTACAGTGATAAAAGGAAAAATGAATGAAGATTTTGCTATTATTTTTTATTTATTATGATGATGATGATGATTATGATGATGTTCTTTTCTTATTAATTTTATTTGGTTATTTTTTTGGCTGTGTCTTTGGGGGATGTTTTGGACAGCAGAAGGATCAGAACTGTGACAGGGGAGGATCACTGTTGCAGGGTGTTGGTGATGGGGGTATGTGTGGGGAGGAGAGCACAGGGGTTATGCCTCTAAGACAGATGAATATGTTCAGGTGTTCATGGGGTGTTGTTTCAGTGGGTAAGACCCATACAATAACCAAAAGAATATTGAATTCCCATCCTGGGGAACCATGCTCCATTATCTAATAGAGAGGCAAGAATCCCTGAGTACATGGGCAGTGCCTAGCAAAAGAGGACAAACATTCTGCCAGGCCCTTGATATTGATGATTGTACTCATGAACCTTTTCTTATGAAATTAAAACTTAGCCTAGTATTATATATTGCCTAAGAATTACCTCCTGAAAGCCTCCTTGTTGCTCAAATGTGGCCTCTCTATAAGCCAAACTCAGCATATAAATGCACAGCCTTCCCCCTGGTGTGGGACATGACTTCCAGGGATGAGCCTCCCTGGCACCAAGGGATTATTACCAAGAACTGAATAGTGATGCATCTGGAAAAAGACCTTGACCAAATAAGGGAAATATTAAGCACAAATGAGTTTTTATGGCTAAGAGATTTCAAAATGAGTCAAGTCATTCCAGAAGTATGCTTATGCTCATCTCAGCAGGATGTCTTTGACTGCCACAATAAACAATGCCTCAAACAACAGGCTCCTGATGACTCTAGACACTATAAGCAGGGCAGACAATCTCAGGAATGTGGCACCCTGACAGTGGAACTTACTTTGGAATATATGCTACCCAATATACCAGAGTTAAGACTCATTTATAATTTCCCTACACATGGCTTTTCTGCCCCTTTTATTTGAAAAAATAACTAGCACTATACTTGTTAATTATATGTCCCAGAGAATTAAATCTTTTGGTCTGTTCATATGCCAGTTGAGCCCTGAATCTCAGCAGAGTTGCAACACCTACTCTCCAGTTCGTTGGACTCACCCAGTACAACTAACAAAAGATAATGGACAATACCCATCACAAAAAACAGAGACTATATACAACTGAAAGCAAGACAGGTCTATCCATCTGCCCCATGGAATCTAAGCCCCTCTCAAACAGAAGCAAAGTAGGCATCACCATCCCCAAACCCTGAAGACTGAGGAATGAACAATGGACTAAAGTATACTTAGGGGCCAGCTGGATAGCCCAATGGATAAGGGTGCCGGTATACCACATGGGAAGCCCCGGGTTTGGTTCCCAGGGACCTCTCCGAGCGGGCAGACGGCCTTGAGAAAGGCAAGCCGCCATGGGCGGGGCAAAGCCGCCATGGGCAAGGCAAAAAGCCACCACAGGTGGGGCAGAGCCGCCACGGGCATGACAAAGTCACCCATGAAACACGGAGCTGCCGCCCACAAATCACGGAAGTCGAGCAGCCTGCAAAACATGGAGCTCTGCTGCCCGCAAAACACGGAACGGAGCTGCCCGTAAAACAGAATGGAGCCACCCACTAACGGAGCGAGCCGACTTGGTGCGTCCCCGCAAAGACGGGGGGAGACAAGAAGCAGACATAGAAAAACACAGAAGAATGGACACACAGCAAGAGCAAGCAGAAAGGGGGGGGGGATATGTAACTAAAAATAAATAAATAAACAAATAAAGTATACTTATTATTATTCTATTATCACTCTCTTAAAGACTAATAATTTTTCTAGCAAATGAAGAACTTGTATCTTTGAGATAAAGGCAGTGGCCACCAGAGGTTCTGCGTGGAGGGAGTGGGAAGAATAGGTGTAACATGGAGGCATTTTTGGGACATTGGAATTGTCCTGCATGACACTGCAGTGATGGATACAGGCCATTATACATTTTGTCAAAACTGTATAAATGGGGCAGAGTGTAAACTATAATGTAAACTATAATCCATGGTTACTAACAATGCTTCAATACGTGTTCACCAATTGTAACAAATGTACCACACTAATGAAAGATGTTGTTAATATGGGAAAGTGTGGGAGGTGTGGAGGTGGGTATATGGGAATCCCATATATATATATATTTTTTTAATAGCTTAGTTTTTTATTAAGATTTATTTTATTTTTGTATTTCTTTGCCCTCCCCACTGTTTGCACTCATTGTCTGCTTTCTGTGTCTGTTTATTGTGTGCTCATCTTTTTTTTTTTTTAGGAAGCACCAGAACCAAACCTGGGAACTCTCATGGG
The DNA here is from genome assembly GCA_004027955.1 of Chaetophractus vellerosus. NCBI lineage: Eukaryota > Metazoa > Chordata > Mammalia > Cingulata > Chlamyphoridae > Chaetophractus > Chaetophractus vellerosus. Next base: position 9,148 of record PVKH010041807.1, read on the forward strand.
GGAGGGAGGCACCCAATGGCTTGAGCCACCTCCACTCCCTGCTTATTGTGTCTCTCATTGTGTGTTTTCCTTGTTGTATCTCTTCGTTGTGTCGTCTTATTGCATCATTTTGTTGCATCAGCTCACTGTCCTGCTCATCTTCTTTAGGAGGCACCGGGACCTGAACCTGGGACCTCCCATGTGGTAAGCAGTTGCCCAATTGCTTGAGCCACATCCACTTCTCAGAATCCCCTATATAGGGAAACAGCTGTGGCTCAACTGGTAGCTCTGGTTTACCACATGGGAGGCCCCGGGTTTGGTTCCCGGGGCCTCCTGGAGAAGGCAAGCTGCCGCGAGCAGGCAAGCCTCCATGCAGTGAGCCAACTCAGTGGGATGCCACAGCAGGGGGAGACAAACAGACACAGAAAACACTCAAAAGCAAATGAACACAGCAAGCACAAGCAGCAAGGGGGGGATATATAAATAAACAAAAATAAATCTTAAAAAAAAAAGAATCCCCCATATATATTATATTTGAAATACAATTTTATTCTGATTCTAAATGTGAAGGAATGGGAATGACAGTAACAAACAAGACTTCACCAATGAATATTGTGATGTGACTGTAGCAGTCTTATATTTGAAACTCAAAAAGGAAACAACTGCATTCCAAAACAGCTAAATATGCAGGTCTAAAACATGAAGGTATATTTTCAACTGCCTCATTCACTCTGAAGCCCATTCATCTGCTTCAGCATACCAAAGATTAAGCAAATGTTCTGCTTAGCTATATAATAAAGTGGCAAACACGCTGCAACACTGACATCACAGGACAGTTGCCTGTAAAACTAGACTTTTGACTCTGGGCTCCAGCTTCATTTTCTTACAGGCCGTCATCCTCATCCAGCAGAGCAGTTGTCCTAGCAACCTCCAAGACATGTTCATACTGTGCTGCCAAAACAGGGTCTATGACAACCTCTGGTGGTACAAGAGCAGGCATGGCAACAAATTCCAAGTTAGGGTCTCCAATCAGCTTTCTAGAAAGCCAATGGAAGGGCTTTTCAAAGTTGTAGTTACTTTTGGGAGAAATGTCATAGTACTGAAGACTCTTCTTTAGGTGGAAGACAATGGATTTTGCCTTAACTTTTCTGTCCTTAATATCCACTTTGTTGCCACACAACTTGATGGAGATGTTTTCACATACTTGTACCAGATCTCTATGCCAATTAGGCACATTCTTGTAAGTAACTCTTGATGTTGCATCAAACATTATAATGGCACATTGGGCTTGGATATAATAGTCATCTCTCAATACACCAAACTTCCCCTGACCAGCTGTGTCCCATAATTTGAATCCGATAGGTCCTTTGTTGGTATGGAACACAAGGGAATGGACCTCAACACCCAAGGTAGCTACATACTTCTTCTCAAATTCACTAGTCAAATGATGTTTTATGCATGTAGTTTTTCCAGTACCACCATTGCCAACCAATACAAGTTTAAACTGAACTTGGGGTTCTTCTTGGGCAGACATCGTGATGGTTCTTCCAGAAGCATCTCCGTGCCCCATCTGACTGAGGGTGGAAAGATGGTGGAAGCACCTCCCCTATATTTTTGATGTAACATTTATGTAATCTAAAGCTTTTAAAAATTAAAATTAAAAATTACAAAGAAAAAAAACAGACAAGCTTGATTCCTCTACTTAATAGCTGAGTGACCCTGGGCAAACTGTAAGTTCTTCTAAGCCTCAGATTCATTGCCTATGAAATA